>JAJPUD010004381.1:0-70489 GCA_023553655.1 Myrmecobius fasciatus | reverse complement strand
GTGTGTGTGTGTGTGTGTGTGTGTGTGTGTGTGTGTGTGTGTGTGTGGATGTTTCTAGCTTTATCATTAGGAACCCTGCTTAAAAACAAAAGAAATAAGATTGATTACTTTGGCATAACTTGCTGTTTCTGATTCTTTGCTATATCTTCCACTTTCTTTACTAAATAATCATAAGGCATCTGTTTAATAAATCAACTAATTTAGTTTCAGATTGACAGTTTGGCTAGTTTGTCATTTCTGGAATCCACCAATAAATACTGAAATCCTACTCTAATGCTAATGCTGGTGATTACAGAGAAGAGTTTGGCAATAGGAAAATTATCTTAGACTTTATCTAAGCAATTTTAGTTACTCAGTTTGTCAAAAATCCTCAGCCTTTTTTACCTCCCAAGAGCATCAATGTCAATGACAGCAACACTATCAGTATTTTTTTAACTAACCATTAGAAAAGTATTTAATATAGGTACAGCAAGCACTATAATCAGGTTTTTGGTCCTTTTTTTAGGGGGGGGAGAGTTGGCTGTGTTTTTTTTCCTTAAAATCCAAACTTGCCTTGTCTACTGATATGATATTAATATAAGCTCTGGTATCCAATTTAAATACTCTATAGAGATTGAAGGAAGGAATAAAAGGCATATGGAAATGAAATGTTAAGACCAAGTTTCTGTCTCTTTTCAGGCTCAGTTCTTTCACTTAACCAGATAGTCTGACTGTTCCCAGTCCTTAAATTCTCCCTACTGGTTTAACCCTTCTTCTAGTCCACCAGAAAACATTATTTGATTGTAGTTCAATGATAAAACTCATCAGACTTAAACTTGATAATCATAAACAAGTCTGAGTGAATCTGATCATAAAAAGAAATGTATCAATCAATAATAAGTCTCTATTAGGATCCTACTTGACCTCATCTGTTTTTGGGATAAAGTTCAAAATTTTCCTGGATACTTAGTGTCTTGTTTTTAATTCATTATTGCAATTTTCTACTGATTAAAAAAATTTTTTTTCTCCTGATTTTCTCTAATTTTTTTTTTTTTGCTGAGACAATTGGGGTTAAGTGACTTTCCCAGGATCACAAAGCTAGGAAGTGTCTCAGACCACATTTGAACTCAGGTCCTCCTGACTTCAGGGCTGGTACTCTATCCACTGCGCCACTTAGCTGCCCCTTCTCTAGATTCTTAATAGCAGCTCCAAATGATTATAATTACCTTGTTGATCAAAGACCAGGTTATAGTAAATAACATTAAATAACATTTGTAGGAGTTCTATGGAGGGTAGTGTGAAATGTGAGTCACCCTTCCTGGAAAAAGAATAGGCTAACTTGAGGGTTTCTTCCAATTAACTCCACCTACAAATTCCAGAGGAGCTGTCCATGACCTCTCCCCTGGCCATTCTCTGGTATACCCCTGGCTATTCTCTGGTATAGAGCACTAGAGCTTTATTCCTTACATATTACTACCTTGTGCACCAATTAGACAAGTACATAAGTGCCAGATATAAAAACAGACCTCACAAATAGTGAATCTGCACTAAAGCTACACATGGCTTGACTGCTGAGAACCACAGAATCATAAATTAAGAGCTAAAAGAGACCTCAGAAGTCAGCATCTCATTTTACAGATGAGGAAACTTGCTCAGGAAAGGGATGTGACATGTACATACACAGTAAATTAATCACATGAGGTCCACCAGAGAATCCCTTTCATATACAAGAATTATATATTAGCAATTATTTGGGAAAAGTATTATTTAAGATTAATATAAAGTATGAGGTTCAGTCTACCTGTTCAATCTGTTTATGCCATATCATGAGCACTTCTTCTAGTTGATGAACCATTTCTAAATTAGCAGCTGCTACTGACACTTCATCAAAGGAATACAATTTGGTGAAGTCAATAGTATCTATCTTCTTTAATTCTACAGTTCCCTCAATACTTATTCTGGCACCTAAAAGCAAACAAACATTAGAAATCATAAAAACTTTACAAAATAATAATGAATTCTTCTTTGTAAATACTCATATGCTGCCTGACATGTATAAGCACTCACCAAAAATTGGAGTAATTCAAATTAATTGAATAATAAATGTCAATGTAGAATTTTATCAATATCTATTTCCCAAGAATATTAAATTTTAAAAGAATAAAAAATTTTAAAATTAAATACAACTTAAATAATAACTATGTCAGTGATTTAGTTGATTACCTTTTCTTCAAATTTAATGATGCTAAAATTGAACATTCTCAAATGTGTCTTAAAAAACACTCGACTAGTCTTTACTAGCAAAGGAGAAAATGCTTCCCTCTCTCCTAGAAGAAATCAATTGCCCCATTTCTAATATAAACCTCTACAGAAGGGGAAGAGCTTGTTGAAATTGCTCTCTGATTCTAAATCTGATTGCAAGGCTGACCATACTGTCTGTAGAACAAAACATTTTTTCCTTTAATTCTGCTTTGAATGAAGTTTTTAATAGTCATAGGTTCTAACTTTTTTCAGCATGAAGATATATTTTCATATATATGTGTGTATGTGTGTGTATTTCATATATAAAAGACCCCTTTTAGTACATAAGAAACTTCTTCCTTAATAAAACCTGTACTATTAATATATTGAAAAACTAAGCAACAAAAACTTATGAATTCAGTAATTCTGCCCAAAAATTGTGTATTTTATTAATTTTATCTCTTTCGAAAAGGATTATCTTACATGGACCTTACTTATTAAGTTATAGAAATAATGTCTGATTACTTACTAAATTACTTAATGAGATGGCTTTTACAGCACAATGGGCAGAAAAAAAGTTATGCTGCATATTTATTATAGGTAAGGATTTCTTGTAATAATTTGCTAATCTCCCAGGGTTTGCTAGTCAATAGACTGGAAACAGGTGGTTTATAACAAGTTTAATTTAACAAATACACTTTTCTTTTGTAATCCATTTTATTCCAAACTATAGTTTTATTCTTACCGTCTAAAAAGGCAAGGAATCTGTTAATGGTTTCTATGAAGATAATTTTTTCAGTTTCTCCTTGTGTGGTCTGGTTTAAAGCACCCCAATTATTTGTTGCATGAATAGCTGGTAGAAAAATCTGTGACAGCATATTCTTAATTCCAACTAAGAGTCCTTCAGATGCATCCATAAAGCTAAACAGAGTTTCCTATAAATGTAGCAGTCAAATATTTATGACAGATTAAATATTTCAGAGAATTACTGCAAAGTTATAATCATCAAAATGGCATTACAGTTGTCATAAACTTTATAAGAAATTTGAATAAGCAAAAAGAAATGGCCTTGTCAACAACATAATAGGTTCTAACTCAAGCTCAACTACTCAGTCTCTTGCTACAAAACCAAATATTTCTTTTGTTTCAGTTTACAAATTCATAAATTTAAAATTTTAGTCAATGCTACCTTTTTATATCATAAAGATACTGGGAACTGAAAAAATGATGATGAAGGTAACAATGATGATGATAAAGTACAAGGAAATTCTTATATCAACTATGTTGTATAAACTACACATGAGATATAAGCATGGCTTAGAAGATAAGAGAGCTGGCCAAATTAGAAAGATCTTAGGTTCCAGTCCTTCTGATACATACTATAATCATGGGAATGTTATTTGCAAATCCCCATGGCTACAAGTTAAAGTAAAGTCGATTATGTGCACCAATGAAGACAGTCCTCAATGGGAATTAGAAACCCTGAAAACTCATAGATCCATAAATATTTATTAATTCTCAAATTGGTCTGGATGTGTGTTGGAGAAGGGGAATGGCATAGACGTGATCTCACTGGTTTGGGAAATTTTCAATGTGGAAATTTCCTCCTAATATAAGTAAAACTGGAAGTCATAGTTTTACAAAGTTGCCTCAGATAATAAAATTTGAGTGACTTGCCCATGGACAGACAGCTAATGTATATTAAAGCTTCTTAACCATGTTCCTCCTAATTCATATCTCCTCCTCCTATTTTTTCATTAATTATATTCAGCACTTTTTCTTGGATTCTCTAGGCTTCCACAAAGCAACTTAAACTCTTTCCTTTCATACTCTGCTACCCAGTAGTATTCCACTGCTAACTTTAATTCTGATAATGTTGATTAGCCCTATCACCTTCCAATATTATTTAAATAGCACACCTCTACATGATATGCTAGACGCTGCCCAGAAAATGCTAAAAAAAATGTCACTGCCCTCAAAAGTTTTATCTAAGAAAAACAATAATTATCTGAAATATATATAAAGGGACATTTAAAAAGAGATGGTCCATTGATGTTCAAAAATTATAGAATGAAGATCACAAAGTTTAAGAAGAAAAAAAACTATTTTTCAAAGAGATGAGTTTCAAATATTCTATTTTTAAAACTAAGAATGTATAGATTATTAATAAAATACCTATAAGAAGAAGTGTAGTATACTGGGAAAAGTCCTAGACTGTAAAGTAGAGTAAACTAGGCTAACTCCAGCTCTGTTAATGTGTGACCTTGGGTTGAACCAGATGCTCTAAGTTTTCTTCCAGTTCTAAGAGTCTATTTTGATGTACCTGAGGTTTATATTTCAGCCATTTTAAGTTAGCAGATGAAATGGAGAAGTAAATCACTACTGATTTTTAATGCTTCCTTATAATTTGACACTGTTGTTCAGGTCTTCTGAGAAACTTTATCTTTCTAAATAATTCTTCTATTTTTGACTACTTCTTTCACTCCTTAATGCAACTGTTCACCCAAGGTTCAATCTTACAAGTTTGTTCTACTTTCTTTAAACTGTCTTCCTTAAAAATTTCATCAACTGATAAGCCTTAAGCATCTCCTCTATACAGATGACTCCAAGGTCTGCATCTCAAGGCTTTATTTATCTGGTTACATGATCCAAACTTCTGTCCTGTATTTCCAAATAACTACTGGACATTTTCACTCAAGTAACAGACCTGTCCTCTCACAATCAATAAGTCAAAAAGCAAAAATTATCTTTCCCTTCAGTTTCCAATGACTGAAATGTAGGTGGAAACTAAGAAGTAAACAAATGCTTATTTTTCACCTGGGGGAAGTAGTAAATTCTCAATGTTTATACCCATCCAGATGCCTTTAATTTCATCGTTAAGAAACCAACTGTCTTCTTCCTATTTTCCCAGGATTTGGAGAGTTTCAGTGCTATCAGCCCTAATATGCTTCCAACTGAGGAGAAAAACAACACTGAGGCAGAAGTATGCTGCTAATCATTGATTCCTGAAACAAAGATTTGTACACCCCAAATTTAAACCCTAAAAATAAACAAAATACTAACCCCAAGCATCACTTCCCTTTTTTATTGCTGTTTAATCATGTCAGTTGTATCTAACTCTTCAGCACCCCAATTTGGGATTTTCTTGGCAGAGATAATGGAGTCATTTGCCATTTCCTTCTCTAACTCAGTTGATGAGGAAACTGAAGCAGAGTTAAGTGACTTGTCCAGGGTCACACAGCTAGTGCATATCTGACTCAGGACTTGAACTATGAAGAAATGACTTTAAGCCCAGTATTTTAAGCCCACCTACCACTTTTTTAATCACCTGCAAATCATCTTTTTTCTTTTAATCTCTCTCCCTCATGGTAACAGTCATGATCTTAAGAAGCATTCATTTATTTTAAACCTTAAAGAACTACCCAAAGTAGAACTACTAGATCAAATTTCCCATTATTTAATCAAAGGAGCGCTAAGATTAATGAAGTCTGCTAAGAGGGGAAGTGGATCAATTATAGAATGAAAATATGGGGGGAGAAAGTGAGAGGGGAGGACTTTAGAGAGCAAAAACCCTTAAAACCTACATAATATTTCACAACTAGGAGCTCATCAATTTGAATTCCTCCATAGATGCACATTCCAAAGGGACAAATTAAAAAGAAAATATACTTTTGGGAAAGGCAGGCAAGAAAACATAAAGCTGCTATCTCTTGTCTGGTTCAATCCCTTCATTTTACAGATGGGAAAGTGTGACCAAAGTTACTTAACTTCAGTAAGGGAACTGAGCTATTTAGAGGCAGAGCTACAAAAATTATTTTTAAAACATACCTCAGATATATTTTTTGCATTTATAGAAAAATCATTTTTACATCGAACAAAAAATAAACATAATCCTTTGAATTTCTCAGGTGCAGAATCTACATATAATCTCATTATTTTTGCTCCTTTTGCAACTCCAGTCAATACTCGACCACATTCTGGGAAAAAAATGTTTTTTAAAGAGCTTTTTAAGTGATCAGATTTTTAAGCATCATTTGAATTATATACAACTTTGTCTATTTTACTTTTATTTTATTATACATTTCCAATATGCTGAATAAATCTTTCAGTATGTCTACATCAGAAAATATAGGCAATGGCTAAACTTAAGAAAAATGCCTATTTCTTATTTCTTTAGCTAAACATCCCCACAAAATGTATCTACATTTATTTTTTTTATAAATAGCATCTATTTCTTGATGAGACGACTAAACAAAGACAAATTTTAGATGAATAACCATATGATCTTAGAAGTTACATCCTATGATTTCAGAGAGGCCTGGAGAGACTTGCATGAACTGATGCTGAGTGAAACGAGCAGAACCAGAAGATCATCATACACAGCAACAACAATATTACATGATGATCAATTCTGATGGACATGGTTCTCTGCAACAAAGAATTGTCTCAAACCAGTTCCAATTGTTCACTGAAGAAAACCATATACACCCAGAGAGAGGGATATGAAATATGGACCACAACATAACATTTTCATGATCTCTATTGATATTTGCTTGCATTGTGTTGCCTTTCTCTGATTTTCTTTTTTTTCTTGTAGATAGGATTTTTCTTGCATAACTTGTCAAGTAATTCAACATTATTAACATGTCATGGACTTCCTGCCATTTAGGGGAGGGGAAGGGACTGGGGGTAAAATTTGTAATGGAAAGCTTTGTAAAGATCAATGCTGGGGAACTACCCATACATATGTTATACAAATAAAAAGCTTTAATAAAAAAATTAAAAAAGAAGTTACATCCTAGATAAAAGGCCATTCTTTATAGAGTGGTGTCCTAAGAAGCTATTTCAGAAGTTGAGCTGTCAGACAAATACTCTCCTTTAAAAATGTGATTTGACAGTGACCCCAATCTGATTAAAAAGTATTGTAAATGATATGTGATTTTTAAAATGCTGCTTATATAGTTAGAAAAGACAATGAAATCTAGAAATGTAAGCAGTGTGCTAGAGATATTAATATTTGCCATGGAGATCGTGGAGATTTGTGAAGAAGATGGGATTTTGGAAAAATGGGTATAAAAATAGAAAACATGAGGCAGCTCACTAAAAAGAAGAGAGACTTTAGAATGGGACTATAAAAATAAAAGGAGAGCTACTTTAAAGAAGTCTCTCTTTGGCATATATAGGCTGGGTTCTAGAAAAGGAAGTGTTTATGGAAATTTTGAATAGGTCCTTGGTAAACTAAAATTTTCATCCAAAGTATACTTTATTCTCAGAGATCTTGACACTAAATACTTATGCTTTGTACTCAAAATGACTGATTGTTGTATATACAATATTTATTGCAGAGGACACCACATTGGGGATAGAGTATAACACTATCAGTAAAGGTGAAAGGAATAATTGTCAAGGGCAGGTCTTTGAAAATGAAACCCTGACACAAATGTCTAAGACCAAGAGACACTTCCCCAACAGATAAGCAGTCAGAGGACATGAAAAAACAGCTTTGAAAAGAATTTCAAATCATCAGGTTATATGAAAATCTATACTATACCAGCGGCAATAAAAGAAATGTGAATTAAAGCAACTCTGAGGAAGTAAAGCCAAGAAGGCAGAAAAAAGGCAGCAATTCGCCAGAGCTCACCCCAAAACTACTCTGTCACATTAAGGTGAGAGTGGAGCACAGTCTAGCCATGTCAGCATAGTCCTGGGTCCAGCAAACCAGGAGCAGGCTTTGGGAACCACTGAAACAATAGCAACAGAGGCTGCTTCCAGAGCTCTAAGTCCACAAATGGTAAAGGAGTTGAAGAACTGATTAAAGGAAATTATAAGAGGTCTCTGCTGGAACTGGGAACATGACTATTGCTTTGCCCATTCTCAGATCCAGGACACAGTTCTGAGTTGCTGTTCCTGGGCAAGAAGAATAATTAGAACACCAGAGCTTGTATCCACAGTGAAGTAGAAAGCCTTACCACAGTTCCTGGGCAGAAAAAGAGTGCTTGTGGTCATTCACAGACTAGAGCACAGGCCAAGAAAGTAGTCAACACACCTTTCATAAATTCATATCACCCTGAAAGAACTGAAAACTTACAAGTCCCTAGAAGTATCTCAGAAAATCACTACACATACCCCCTGTAGCATGGGAGAATGCGCCCCTGGAAGCAGAGTCCTACTTTAACAATGAGGTAAACATCAAGAAATAGACTGAAAAAATCAGCAAACAACAGAAAAAAAAAATTCTGGCTATAGAAAGTTACTGTAGTGACAAGGAAGATCAAAACACACACTCAGAAAATAAAGTCAAAGCTCCAACATGCAAAGTCTCCATGAAAAATATGAATTGATTTCAGACCTTGGAAGAGCACAAAAAGAATTCTGAAAATCAGAGAGGTAGAAAAAAAATTGGAAAAAGAAATGAGAATGATATAGGAAAATGACAAAAAATGAGTCAACAACTTGGAAAAGTATACATTAAAAATGCTGATTAAAAATAACACCTTTAAAGACATAATAGGCCAAACAGTAAAAGAGGTACAAAAATGCAATGAAGACAACACTTGAAAAGCAGAATTAGCCAAACGGACAAAAATTCACTGAAGAATAAAACTAAAAAGTAAAATTGAACAAATGCAAAAGAAAATACAAAAGCTCACTGAAGAAAATAATTCCTTAAAAATTAGAATTGATGTTTACATATAGATAAATGTGTGTAAATATGTGTGTGTGAGTCTTGAGTATTTGTATATGTATGCATATTGTTCTATGTATATATATATATATATACATATATATATATATATGTACATAGCCGTAAGTGTATGTTATGGGTGTGTGGATTGGTGTTAATGTATATATAGGAAAAAAAAGAATAAATTTAAAAAGTATGCAACAGAAAAAAAAAAAAGAACAACCTACAAGAAAGCAATTAAAAGATGGACACTCATGAATATAATTTCTTCTATATTACATATCCTTTCTTGAACTGGTAATTTATTATTATATATTTTGAAACCTCCCTGATGTTCTGCTGGACACATGCCAATGTTCTGCTTTGTTTTGTTTTGTCTTCCTTTTCTGTTTTTCTTTTTTTTCCTATTCTGTTTTTTTTAAGTAAACAGAAAAAATTTTAAAAATTAGAATTGAGCAAGTAGAAGCTAATGACTTTATGAGACATCAAGAAAAAATAAAACAAAACCAAAAGAATGAAAAAATAGAAAACAATATGAAATAATATAAAAGGGAAAAAAGTGATCTGGAAAATAGATCCAAGAAAGATAATTTAAAAATTATTGCACTACCTGAAAACCATTGGAAAAAAAGAGCCTATGTATCATCTGCCAGAAGTTATCAAGGAAAACTGCACTGATGTTCCAGAAATAGAGGGTAAAACAGAAAGAGAAATAATCTACCAAATACTGCCTGAAAGAGATCACAAAATGAAAATTCCCAGGAATATTGTAGTCAAATCCCAGGGCCAGAAAAGCAGCAGTATCAAGTATCCTGGATCCAGAGTCAGGATAGCACATGATTTAGAAATCTTGAAGGGTTCAGAATATGATATTCTTGAGGGCAAAGGAGCTAGGATTACTACCAGGAATCACCTACCCAGCAAAATTATAATCCTTCAAGGGAAAAAATGGATATTCAATGAAAATAGAGGACTTTCAAGCATTCTTGATGAAAAAAACAAGAATTGAATAGAAAATCTAACTTTCAAATATGAGATTCAAAAGAAGCACAAAAAGGTAAACAAGAAGGAAATCAAAAGGGAGTTAATAAGATTGTGCTGTTTACAATCCTACATGGGAAGATAATATTTGTAACTCATAAAATTATTATTCATTATTAGTAATTTATAGAAACAGAGGCCACAATGAGAGTTGAATAAGGAGTGATATTAAAAAAATAAAATTAAGGGGTGAAAAACAAGAATACATTGGGAGAAAGATAAATGGAAGGGTAGAACAAAATAAGTTATCTCACATAGAAGAGGCAAGAAAAAACTTTTACATTCCTCATTTGGTTGTCAAGTTTGTCTCTAACACAATTACACTTACCTATATCTCCCAACACCCTAACAGTTCACTTTAGGTGAGAAGTGAACCTTACTCTCCTCACAATTATCTCATAAAGGAAACAACATATACACTCAAATGGGAATAGAAATCTATCTTATTCTATAGGAAAGTAGGAGGGAAAGGGGATAAGAGAAAGGGGTAGTGATAGAAGGGAGGGCAGATCAGGAAAGGTGGTGGTCAGAAGAAAAACCTTTTTGAGGAAGGAAACAGTGAAAGGAGAAAAGAGAGAATAGAATAAACAGGGATGGGGTATAGGGTAGAATGGGATGGAGGGAAATACAGCTAACAATCATAACTGTGAAAAAATTCTGAATCAAGTTTGTCTGATAAATTCCTCATTTCTCAAATATATAGAGAACTGAGTCAGATTTATACAAAAAGAAACCATTTCCCAATTGATAAATGATCAAGAGATACCAATAGTTTTCAAATGATGTAATTGAAGCTATCTATAGTTAATGAGAAGGTACTCTATATTATTATTAGAGGAATGCAAACTGAAACAATTCTAAGATATCTTTTTCCTATTATTAGCTAAGAAGACATAAAAGGTGAATGACAAATGTTGGAGGGGATGTTGAAAAAAACTAGACATTAATGCACTATGGGGTAGAGTTGTGAACTGATTCAATCACTCCTTAGAGCAATTTGGAATTATGCTCAAACATATCCTTTGACTTAGCATTGTCACTACTAGGTCTGTATCCAAAAAAATTTTTTAAAAAGGGAAAAGGACTAATATGTACAGAAATATTTATAACAGCTCTTTTCTGATGGCAGAAAATTGGAAATTGGGAGGATGTCCATCATGCTGGCTGAAAAAATTGTGCTATGTGATTGTGATGGAATACTATTATGCTATAAAAAATGATGAGCAGAATGCTCTCAGAAAAACCTGGACTTACATGAGCTAATGCAAAGTGAACTTTATTGTGTACAAAATAACAGCAATATTATAAGATGATCGGCTGTGAATAATTTAGCTATTCTCTGCAAAATAATGATCCAAGACAATTATGAAGGGCTTATGATGAAAAATGCTATTCAATCCCCAGGGGGGGGAAACTGATGATGTTTGAATACAGATTGAAGCATACGTTTTTTAAAAAACTTTATTTCTCGAGCTTTTTCTTTCACATTATGACTACAATTGAAATATATTTTGCATGACTACACTTGTACAACCTATATCTAAATGCTTGCCTTCTCAAGGAAGAAGGTGGGAAAGGAAAGAAGGGAAAGAATTTGGAACTCAAAATTTTAAAAGCAAATGTTAAAAAATGTTTTTACATGTAATTGGGAAAGATAAAATATTAAATTTTTTAAAAATCTGTAACACAGGTTTAAAAAAAATTCAGATTTTACCTCATGCTCAAAAAATTTACATAAGAGAAACAACTGGAAACAAAATTAAAGAGGTCGATGAAACAGAAACAATGCTACATTGCTAGTGAAGCTGTGAATAGGTTTAACGATCCTGGAAAATAAGGTGGAATTATGTGAAAAAAGTGACTAAAAACATCCCCTCACTTTGACTCAAAAATCCCACTATTGAGAATACTTCCCCAAATAAGCCAAAGATAGAAGGCTCCTTTAAAGCAAAAGAGTAGAAGTTGTATGCTTACAAAGAGCTGGAAACAAAGTAGATGTCCACTGACTGGGGAATGACTAAACCAACCAATAGTAATGGAATAATGTTGCAAAAAATAAAAAAAAATCAAGAAATATAAGGGACTCAAAGAAACACAGGAAGAGTGAAGTGATGCAGTCAAATAAATTACTAAAAGAATGTACACAACAATAGCAATGTAAACAAAAAGAATAATAAAATGAAATGCTGACCAGTTTGAGTCCTGAAAATGGAGAAATGCATAGCCATCCTTTTAGTTGAAAAGGTGGGGTTCTACTGGCACAAAGTGTCAGAGATGCTGCCACATGTAATCATGTGCTGGTTGGTTTTGCTCTTTGTTGTTGTTACAAGGAAAGCTCATTCATTTGGGGAGGGGGTGGAATTAGTGTGTCCACAGAATGATGGCATAAAAATGAAAGTTATCAATGCAATTTAAAAAAAAAAAACAAATGATAGTTAAGAAAGGTTCTCTTCTATTCTCCTTCCATTCTTCTGAAACATACCTATTAACAATGAAGATTACCAAATCAAATTCCAAAACCAAAGAAAAACATCACTAAGCTCTTCTATGCTATCCACACTTTTGTGACCACCAGTGGGGGCAGGTAGTCAAGACATTTTTTTTAATGGTATTTGGACAGCAGTATCTGTAGGACACTTCATTTAGATTACGAAAGCTTTGAGGGGCTCACACTTAGCTAAAATGGGGAAATTGATAGTTTGTATCACAGAGGAGTAAAGTGAACTGGTGCAGGGTCAGGAGATATAAAGGTAATTGTGTTGGAAATAAGAGGGACAACTGAATACTGGCTGGCTATCATAGTAAGATTAGGAAGTGACATGTTTTTGCATCTACTGATTGGCTGATCACACAGACCTTGAAGTCTGGTTACAAATTCCCAGGGGGCCAGACTCTCACTTTATGAAGACTATAGCTATAGAGAATAAATCATGAAAATGAGATTTCAGGTAGGGACTATTCCAAGGGTCAAACAGTGAAAGCCAGCATACTTAGGGACCCAGGAACAGTCCCAGGAGAACAGCCTAAGACTAGGGCCACCTTTCCAAGAGTTCCTACTAGAAAAGCAAGACTTCTAGACTTCTGGATTGAAGTATCCTTTTTTTTAAGCTTTATTATTCTTATTTGGGTCTGTATTTTCTTTTGCAACAAGGCTAACATGGAAATGATGACTGCACATGTATAATCTATATCAGATTGCCTTCTCACAGAAGAGAAAAGAAAGGAATTTGGGACACAAAAACAAATGATTATCTTTGTTGTCTATAGTGCTTTTAATCAAAATGTTGTATCGCTATTTATCTCGTAATTAGATCTAATTCTGCTTCTGTTTTATCTAAGAACATGGTTGTTGCCCCCTTCTTTTACTTCAGTTGAAGTATAACAGATTCTACTCCAGCCCCTTATCTTTACTCTGTTTCAAATATGTTTCTTGTAAACAACATATTGTGAAGATTCTTATTTTTAATCATTCTTCTACCTACTGTTTTATGGATGAGTTCATTCCATTCATAGTTATGATTACTGTGCATTTTCTTCCATTCCATTTTTTTGCACATTTATCCTTCTCTCTTTTTACCAAGTTTCTAGTGAAAAGTTTGTTTTGCTTTTGACCACTGCCTTCTCTTAATCTGCCCGCTCTCCAATCAGCCCCAGCCATCCTCCCCTGCTTTCTCTTATCTTTCCCTCCTATTTCTCAAAAACAAGCTGATTCTAATAGGCCACCAACAGGTCCTAGGCCAAGCCCCATTGGTCATTTTTTAAGTCTTGATTGACTCAAGATTGAATGTAAATAGCAGTCATTTATGTTTGGTCAGAAACCCTGAGGGTCTTCCTCTCCCAGAATCATTTATTCATTTATTTTTTAAGATTTTTTTGTACAAGGTGAAAGAAGAGATTCTTTGCCTCAATTGCTGCCTAGCCTTAATCCTAAATGGGTGCAGCCTCAGTCAAACTAGAAATGTTGGAGATTTTAGCTTAAAAAGAACAAGGTCTCCCATTCATCCTGGGCCATCTCCAAGTCATCCTGATCTATATATGGCCATTGGAACCCAGATGGCTTTGGAGGGAAAAGTGAGGCAGGTGACCTTGCCCAGTCTCCCTCATTTAATCTAATACAGGTGCCTGTCAAGGCATCACCTCCCTAAAGTCCATTAACAAAGGACAAACAAAAACTTTACAGCCTAAGACAGATTTCTATTCTGATAAAAACAAAAGTCTAGCTTGCCAGCAACTCTTCCCCTCCACTCTAAAAACTCTGCCTTTCAGGCCTCTTTTATATGAGTTAATTTCCCCCATTCTACCCCTACTTTCCTTCTCCCAGGACATTCCTCCCCCCATCCTCTTTTTTAAAATCACTTCATCATAATCATCTCTCACCCATGTCCTCTGTCTATGTATCCCTCCTCCTAACTGCCCATTAGGATAAACTTCTTAAGAGTTACAAGTATCATCTCTCCATATAAAAATATAAATAGTTTAATCTTATTGAATCCTTATGATTTATCTTTCATGTTTATCTTTTTATGCTACTCTTTAATCTTAACATTTAATCTTACAAACTTTTTATTCAGGTCTGGCCTTCTCATTATTAATGTTTAAAAATCCTCTTTTTCATTAATATTCATTTTCTCCTTTAAGGATTATACTCAATTATGCCTGGTAATTGATTCTTCCTTGTAGTTATATAGTTCCATTGCCTTCTGGAATGTTGTGTTCCAAGTCCTCTGATCCTTTAAATAGAAGTTGCTAAATCTTGACTGTGGCTCCACAATATTCAAATTTAATATTCTGGCAGCTTGCTAAATTTTCTCCTTGAATTGGGAGCTCTAGAATTTGGAACCTTTTATGAGGTGATCAATGAGTTCTTTCAATTTCTATATTATCCAGTGGGTCTATGATATTTCAGGACAGTTTTCCATGATAACTTTTTTTAAATATAAGATCTAAGTTTTTTTTAAAATCATGATTTCTAGGTAGTACAATAGTGCTTAAATTATCTCTCCTGTATTTCTTTTCCAAGTTAGTTTGTACCAGTGAGATGGTTCATATTTTGTTCTCTTGTTTTGTTCTTTTGTTTTTTTACTTTATTTTATTGTTTCTTGATATCTCATGACGTCATTGGCTTCTTCTAGCCCAAATTCTAATTTTTAAGCAATTATTGTCTTCAGTGAGTTTTTGTCGCCCTCTTACTTTTTTTTCCCATTTGACCAATCCTACTTTTTTCTTCAGTGAATTTTTGTACTTTTTTCCCCCAATTTGTCCAGATTAGAAAATTTAAGATGGAATGCCTCATTGCAGCAGAATTTCTTGACAATAATTAAAAATAAAAATGAATTTGCAACCAAAATAAGTTTCCAAATGTTTCCTTTTGTTAATCAAGAAAAATAGGCTATTTACTAATTGAGAGTTATCAAATAATATTTACAGCAACTAAAGATTTGTGTCCAGAGAAAATACACAAGATGATTAGCATTTTGAGTCAATTAAAAATTGTATGCTTTGAACTGATGCTGAGTGAAATGAGCAGAACCAGGAAATCATTATACACGGCAACAACAATACTATATGATGATCAATTCTGATGGACATGGTCTCTTCAACAATGAAATGTTTCAAACCACTTTCAATTGTTCAGTGAAGAAAGCCATATACACCCAGAGAGAGGGATGTGAAATGTGGAGCACAACATAACATTCTCATACTCTTGATTGATGTTTGCTTACATTGTGTTTCCTTTATCTGATATGTCTTCTGTGTAGATACGATTTTTCTTGCACAACAATGATAAGTGTGGAAATATGTATATATATATTCGATTTGCCAAATATTTTGACATAATTAACAAGTAGTGGATATCCTGCCATCTAGGGGAGGGGTGGGGAGTTGGGGGGAAAAATCTGTAACAGAAAGCTATGTAAGGGTTAATGTTGAAGAATTTCCCATACATATGTTTTGCAAATAAAAAAAATTGTATGCTTATGGACTGATATTAATATTTGACAGCTTCAGTGTAAAAAGACATGTTCAAAGATGAAATAAGTAAAATCTCATTACAGATCATCATTAGCATCTGAAAATTTGCAATTGATTTTGATAAGGAATACTAACTTTGAAAACACAAGTCAAATGTTATCTACTTCACATAAAAAAAAATCCATTCTTCTCATTGGTAGAGTTTTACCACACACAAAAAAATTACTCAAACTATTATTCTGCATTCCATCAATAAAAATTTTGTGGTAATTAGTATTATCTCTTGTTACATAGGTACCTACATAAAATGATGGATTTTGCCTCTTAGTTCACAAAATTCAACATATCTGGCCCTTTACAGAAAAAGTTTGCTTCCCCCTAAAACAGAAGACTTTCAAACATTTCTGACAAAGAGATGAGAACTAAGTAGGAACTTTGAAATACAAACTTTTATTTGAGCAACTAAAAAGGATTCTATGATGGTGTGATGCAAGCATTCTAATGGGAGTAAAAATATATCTCTTGAGAACTTTAATGTCTTCAAAGGGCATTGGAGAGAGTTAAGAAAAATGTTTTCCCAATTAATAAATGGCAAAAGAATAAGAACAGGCAGCTTTCTGCCTTTTATTTCTTCAAGGGTTGAAGAAATAAAAACTATCTCTAGGCATATAAATAAGTGCTCCAAATCACTGACTCACAGATGGATACAGGAAAGATTCCAAATTTTCCTATGAGATCTATACCTATTACATCTATTTCCAACTTGCTCTTTGATTTGCATTTTCTAAATGTTCAACCCTTGTAGCAAATGAAACATTATTCCAAACTGGACAGGCAGTTCCATAAAATTATCTTTATCAGGACACAAATACTTCTTGTAACCACTTGTCTACAGCTAGTCAAGCCTCTTTAATTCTATAATTTGTTTGTAGGGTGTTTTTCTCAGTAATATTAACCCAAATCTTACCCTGATGTCTTCTATTCTATTAGCAATACTTCAATATTAATGTACACATATTTCAAAAATCTTATTCCCAAATGCATCAACTGAAAGTAATTCTATTACATACAATTTAAATTTAAACACACAGAAATTTAAGTTAAATTTTTGAGAGAAAATTCCTCTTCACCCTCAAAAATTCTACTCTTTTGACTCCCTGAAATCTCTGAAATGGCTGTAAACTATGAGACCTGAGACTGAGACACAGGCCCCTGGGAACAAAATGGAAATGCCCCCCCTAAATTTTGTACTCTTCCCTAAACTCATGTGGACTGCTGTGCAGGGAAGGGGGAAAGATTTTAACACATAAAGTAGATTTCCCTAGATTTCCCCAAGTTACATGGTGATAAACCACACCCTTTTACAAAATCCAGAGTCCCTTGGGAAGAGTTTTGGGACTCTGGGGAGCTGGGGGACATAGGGACCCATCTTAGAGAGAAACTGAGGCTGCCTCCAGATCATGCGGTGGGGGCTTTGAGGGAGCCAAACGTTCTTTGGAGAGGTTGGACTAGACATAAGTCCACATGCATCAACCCTGGCCATTCCCCTGTTTTCTTTAGGGAGAGAAGCTTGAGAGTTTAAGAAAAATTCAAGTTATTTCACATCAAGCTGCCAGACAGACAAACAGAGACTTAAAATGGAGATACAAAACAAGCACTTTTAAATCATAAAATGGCCATGTCTTTTACTTTAATTCAACTGAGAGAAATATAGAAGACAAAACACATGCACATACACAGAAATACAAACTGCTTTTAAATTCCTTTTCTTTCAGTCTATTACAAAGTGGTTCCTTCCTTGGTATTGGGGCAATACTAGATAGTCCATGTTCTTACCCTTAGTCTGTGCAAAGAGTTGCCTGGCTGCTGCAGTAGGTATTCTATTTCTGTTCCTGATTTTCTAGATTCATCAGTGTCACCTTATCAACACTGTCCTAGAATCTTGGACAATGTATAAGTCAGGGATGCTAGTGAATGAAATGGGAAACTGAGGACTTCTCAGAATAATAACTGTGAGGGATTGGTGTAGTTTCTTTTTTTTTGGGGGGGGGGTGTAGTTTCTTATAGGAAATCCTTAACTGATTAAGTGCAGGTCTTTAGAATTTTAAAAGCAGACCAGATTTTCGACTGGGAATCCTATTTGCAAGAAGTCTGGCAAACATGTGTACTGTGATAAGTTGGGTTTGAGTCAAGCCCTGGTAACAGAATAATGACATCCACTTAAACTAAAAATTGTGATGATAGGAAAGCAGGAAATACATTGTTCTGGAGATTGACAGGATGGGGGCAGGTCTTGAGTGCCTGTAACTTCTCAGACTGTAAATCCTGTTTTCTGAGTTGGCAAAAGTGACCTCCTTCCCCTGGATTCCCTGGGGGAAGGACCACCCGGATTTCAAGAAATTCTAATAAAATCTTCTAATCTTAACTTGGAGAAATCTCTGAGTAAGGATTTTGAGTTAGGGATCACATTTATCCCACACACTAGTGTAGAAATACAGCAAACAACAGAAAAAAAGTGGAAGCTAGGGAGGAATTCCCAAAGAGGAAATAGCTGCAGGCATAACTAACTTTCTGATCCCTCTGAGGAAAGTAAAAGGGAAGAAATAAAAAGAGGTAGGAAAAGAATATAATAGAAAATGAAGAAGGAAAAGAAAAGGGACACTAGAGCCAAGCTACTTAGGCAAAAAGGAGGAAGAGGAAAAAAATATGGTAACATAGGAAGGAGAAAGAAAAAGATGCAGCTTGTTCTTCCGCATAAAGTGTGTGAGGCTCAAAAAGTTAGCAAATTGTGCATACCCTTTGACCCAATAGCGTTTCTATTGGGTCTATATCCCAAAGAGATCTTAAAGGAAGGAAAGGGCCCCACATGTGCAAGAATGTTTGTGGCAGCCCTTTTTGTAGTGACAAGAAACTGGAAACTGAATGGATGCCCATCAATTGGAGAGTGGCTGAATAAATTATGGTATATGAATGTTATGGACCAGCAGGATGATTTTAGAGAGACCTGGAGAGACTTGCATGAACTGATGCTGAGCGAAATGAGCAAAACCAGGAAATCATTATACACGGCGACAACAAGACTATATGATGATCAATTCTGATGGACATGGCTCTCTGCAACAGTGATGTGATTCAAACCAGTTCCTATTGTTCAGTGAAGAAAGCCATATACACCCAGAGAGAGGGATATGAAATGTAGACTACAACATAACACTTTCATGCTCTCTATTGATGTTTGCTTGCATTGTGTTTCCTTTCTCTGATTTTTTTGTGTGTGTCGATATGGTTTTTCTTGCACAACAATAAGTGTGGAAATGTGTATACATATATTCAATTTGTCAAGTATTTTAACATAATTAACATGTAGTGGATTTCCTGCCATCTAGGGGAGGGGTGGGGATTAGGGAGAAAAAAATTTGTAACAGAAAGCTTTGTAAGGGTCAATGTTGAAGAATTACTCATACACATGTTTTGCAAATAAAAAAGCTTTAATAAAAAAAAGTGTGTGAGAACAGTGTACAAATATGGAAGAAGGGAAGGCAATAGGCAATAGATGAACCTCATTATCTGAAATAGACAAAACAGGACTAATTATACGTGTATTCAGAAAGGGTTTAATGTAGAAATACAGCAAACAACAGAGAAAAAAGGGGGAGCTAGGGAAGAATAGGTTAAGTGAGTGGAAATACTAAAGAGGGAATAGCTGCAAGCATAACTAATTTCCTTATCCTGAAGGGAAAATAAAAGGGAGGAAATAAAAGAGGGGTGGGAAAGGAATATAAGAGGAAATAGGGAAGGAAAAGAAAAGAAATTTAAAGAATATAAGCATTTGTTCAACCATTCCCCAATTGTCTTAAGAGTCGATCTAAATTGCATTATTCAAATGTTATAGAATATTAATGCATCAAAAAGAAATTACAAAAGAGGCTATTTCAGAGAATCACGGGTAACCAAAGTAAAGTGAATGGAACCAAGAGTACAATTTATACAAAATAACAACATATTAAGAAAAAAAATTTTTTTGAAATAAGAATTCTGATCAAGGGCAATGACCAGGTGTCAAGAAACTAAAAATAAAGTGCCACCCAAATCATCACAGAGAAGTGATGAATACAAAGGACATGGCTACTATATTTATCAGGAGTTGTTACCAGTCGCTTTTTCTCTTTTCCCAATAGCAATAGGAATGAAAAAAAAAACATACACAATGACTAAAAAGTACAGAAGGAAGCAGATAGAACAGTTTTGAAAACAATATGTAGAATTTATTATAGTCACTTTGCCTGAGCCAGCCAAGTAAGAAGAGGAAGGAGGGTAATTTCCTGGCCCCAGATTTTCTTAGCCAATCTGCCCCTGTTCATCCTTATCCTTCCTTAGTGCTTCATACCACCAGAAGACTCCATTTTGAGACCAAACTCCTGAGGAAGAAGATAACTTACCTAATCCTATTCCTCCATGAATAACAAACCCCCCTTCGGTCATATACTTCCCACCCCAGGAATTCTGCACCCCTAGCTATCACTCTTCAATCCTGTTCTCTGTACATCCTGATTACATACCAAAAACTTGGCACACCATTTATCTTTTCATCATTCACAAGTATTTCACTTTAGTGTTTATAAATTCTGAAATTCCCCTCATTTGATTGTAATCTGCTATCATTCCAATTCTCTTTGTCTTGTAACTCAATCCTATTCTTCATCCTCACCATCACCTCATATTTTCTCTACTCTTCAGTTCTTCACCCTGGTACTGCCTATACTCTCTTACTTTTCCCTATCCTAACTCCTTGTTAAACCAATTCAACAATATCAAATCCTTTGTGCCCTTATCCTATTCACCTACGTTGCTTTGCCAAGCGTCAGTCCCAGATTTCCCCCCACCACCATCATCTACTGTCTCGGCTCTTATTCACATGCTGTTAAAAGACAGACAAAAATAATAAACCACGATGACTGCAATATTGCATTACAAATTTATATAATTTCTTCCCCAACTATTAGCAAAGTAGTGTAACCTTCCTTTTCTTATAGTCACCCCTCTCTTCAAAGGAGGAAAATTCATTTTATCACCTTTTCTTTAGTATCAGAATTGGCCTTTATAATTATTACAATGCCAATATTGGTTTTACTGAACTGTGTGTATCCTTTACTTAGCAAGAGTCACTACTAGATCTGTACCCCAAAGATATGAAAGGAAATGGAAAAGAATCTATATGTAAGCACACAAGCATTTTTGGTGGTGGCAAAGAACTGGAAATTGAAGGGATGTCAATGTTGATGGAGAATACAAATTGTCATCTATAGTTGTGATGGAAAACCACTATGCTCTAAGAAATGATGAGATAGATGGTTTCAGAAAAACCTGGGAGGACTTTTATGAATTGATACAAAGTAATGTGAGCAGAATCAGAACACTGTATGGAGTAAAAGCAGTAACAGTTCAACTGAGAAAGACTTGGCTACAGCAAACAGTGCAATACCACCACACAAATTCAAAATGAAAGTTTTTAATGATGGGAGAAACCTGGGCAGTAGAGAATATGCCAATGGATAATAATACAATTAGAATACAGAATTGCTTGCATTCTCTATGAGAGGGGTGGGGAGAGAGGAGGGGAGAGAATCTATAACTCAAAAGTTTTAAAAATGAATGTTAATATATTGGACTACTTGTCATCTAGGGAGGGCATGGAGGAAGGGGAGGGAAAATTGGAACACAAGATTTTGCAAGGGCTAATGTTGAAGAATTGTCCACGCATGTTTTGAAAAATAAAAGGCTTTAATAAAAAAATGAATGTTAAAAATTGTTTTTACATATATCTGGGGGAAAGAAAAAACACTAAATAAATATTATAAATAGAGGGAATGATCATCAGAGCAAGTTCATAGAGGAGATATGACATGATATGATCAAGAACACAGAGAGGTTATTCTTAAAGAAAAGGAAAATTTCTCAAAAGCTGAAACAAAGAAGGAAAGAATGAAGAATGATATCAAAGGTTTTGAGGTATAGAACTTTTGAGAAGATAGAATACATAATAAATGGTTTCTATGTTCTTAGTAGCCCTCTTCTGAGAGAGAGTTGGTGATACATAATGACTTGAGGAAAGAAATGAACGTTCAGGAAGAACTCCTTGGACGATGTGACAGTAAGTCCATTACGGAAGAATAATAGGATTTCCATGAAGCAGTGAAATCCCAGTTGAGATTAAATAACTCAATTTATTGGATCTAGTTGGCACAATTTGATGACTATTTCCAGCAGTATCTTGCTAAATGTAGGAGTAAGAAAGAATAAAGCAGA
This sequence comes from Myrmecobius fasciatus, assembly GCA_023553655.1. NCBI lineage: Eukaryota > Metazoa > Chordata > Mammalia > Dasyuromorphia > Myrmecobiidae > Myrmecobius > Myrmecobius fasciatus. The sequence continues at coordinate 48,264 of JAJPUD010004381.1, read as the reverse complement.
TGGTGGTGGTAAGTTATGGTTGTGGTTTGACAAAGTATAAAAATCAAGGGGACAAGGAGTCCCCTAAAGGGCTAAAGTTGAAGTGCTTATTAACTGAAAGGTTAAGATTTCATAGGGAAGAAAATGAAGACAAAGAAGGGATAATGACCTGGGAAAACAAAAAGAACAAAGTGACTGGAGGTCATAAGGAGAAAAGAAAATAGTTTATAAAAAAAAGTTGGCTAATTATAGTCAGAGAGAAGAATTTCTGAATCATAGAGGTCAAAGCTCAAATGAGTGACTGTAAGACCAAGATTGGTTGTTTTGAAAGTAAAAAGTTGGGGGGAAGGATGACTTGGGAGACTAGGGTATTTGAGGAATATGTTAACATATATACTGAAATTCCTTAATAGAAGCACAGAGGTTGAGGTAGAGAAGCCTATGAGTCAGTTTTAAAGTCCTTGAGAAAAAAAATCACCAGAAACCAGTAGATAACAGCAACCAACATTTGGATATGGTAATATAGCTAACATTTATATTACACTTCAAAATTTGTAAAATATTTTACAGATAATACTTATTTGAGGCAAATACTATCCCCATTTTACAGATGAGGAAACTAAAATTTGACAGAAGTGGTCATTTATTTATGGTCATACAGCTAGTTAAGGGTCACAACTTGAACTCAAGTATTATGTATTCCAAGTCTAGCACTGAACCAAATATGCTATCCAGCCACCTCAAAAGAGAAGCTGTTATATGAGGGTGGCAGAGGAGAGAAAAGCAAAGAGCATATCTATTTCTCCTCCTGACATGGTGGAAGAGAGAACGTAACCTGAGAAAGGGTATACTCAGTACTGGAAAAGATGGCTAGGGATAAAATATCTTTTGGAGGAAGCCAGTTTTCACTGTGTATAAGAAGATGGAAGAGTATGAGAAGCAGAAAAAAAAGTTTATCAACAAAGGACACTTTGACAATGAGGTGCAAGAAGTCAGAAGATAAAAATGTCAGATGTGTAGAGCTAAAATATATAGGGATGAGCGAGTAATGAATGAGCATCAAAGGAAGAAGGTATTTGTCTATGTGGCCTGCAATTCAAACCTTAATCTCTTTCGTTCAAAAAAAGAAGAGAATCTGATAACCATAGGATGGTTGGTTTTTTTCACCTTCCTCTGTAATCAATTGCAACTCTATATCTTCCTCAAGTCTCTGGCTAGGCTGTAATAGAGGATTCTAACAATGTTTATTTCCTTTCTCTCCTGATCAATAGTCAGTAGTCATTAGAATTGGTCTCAGTGGCAAGAAACTCATAGTCTAGGAATAGCATGATTATGATGGATAGACATGTTACATATTTTTCTCATCTTTCCAAATAAACAATGGTGATACATTGAAATAAGTGTCTTAAGATTTATTTTGCATCATTGTGCAGCACATATTATAGAAAAGAAAGGCAATTGTTTTATACTGTTTACAGACAGATATGACATGATAAGATATGAACTAGGATGAGAGCAGTGAGAATGAGGAAATTATCAATTTACCATTTGGAAAGAAAAGTCCACAGGATTCAGGGACTATTTAGAATCTATAGAGACTGAGATAAGTATTTTGATCATATTATGATATTAAGAACTGTGGAATTATGTGGGAATTACAAACATAGAAAGAAGAGTTGGGAGCCTCAAGCTGGAGGTTACAGCCAGAATGGTGATGGGACTGAACATCACAAGAGTTCCATTCAAAAGAATGCTTGGGTAATATAATTCTTGGAACACCTACCTCAATAATATAGCATTTTGGTCAAAACTTGTAACCTATTATTTCCTTCTAAAAACAATTTCAATGATTAATTTTTGGTTCTGCTTTCAAGCAAATAATAAAAAAAACTGTTGAAAATCAATTCTTTTCACTACAAAAATACTTTTTCCAATTAGAAGTTTTATAAAAATTCCTTCAGGAATTTGGGCTTTCATTAGAGAAAATTATGATTCTATCTTAGAAATACAATTTACCTGTGGTATGACTTATTACTTGTATAATCATAATAAACTTTAAAAATATACTTACCTATTCCAGGTGCCTCTCCTTCCTGATATATAAATTTCAATGTTTTACAACCGTCTTTTGCAAAAAATGATAAAAAAGGATCTAGCTGTAAAATTGAAGAGCAAATTAGTTATTAAACTAAATTATAAGAATTAAATTCACAAATTCAATTCAGGCTAATAAAAACTCATGAATTCAAATTCTAGCTTAAGAGATTTTTAAGACAAAATGTAAACAATTCCTTGATCTTAGATACACTGCTACTAAATATGTATGTGACTTATACTAGGCACTTAATCTTTCTCTGGGTCCTCACTAATAAGGGAGATAATTCTCTTACCTCACAGACTCTTCTGGGAACAAGTAGAGTGAGTAATGAACATGGATCCCTTTAAGATTTATGAAAGGCAAAATAAATGATATTACTTAATGACCAATCAGGATTCCATACTGATGATTAAAGCATGATCTCTTTACAGAATGCAGATGGATTCAGGATACAAAATGAATATATATTTTGAGACATGGCTAATGTAAGTAATTTGTTTTGTTTGGCTATACATATTTGCTACTAAGGTTTTCTTTTTGTTTGTTTTTTTAAATAGGAGGATATAGAGAAAGAAAGAAAAAAAATACTTGTTAACTGAAAAAAATTAAAACCATTTAAAATCATTTCATAGTGCTAATGTTGGTAATAATTTTCCCTATACACTATACAAATTAATTTTTTTCAGGTTTCAGGATACATGATTTAAAGGACTGGACCTACAATGAAAAGACTGATGCCAGTTCCAGTGATCTTGTGATGAAGAAAGCCATCTACACCCAGAGGCCTGTGGAAACTGAATGTGGATTACACCATAACATTCTCACTCTTTTTGTTGTTGCTTGCTTGCATTTTGTTTTCTTACTCATTTACTTTCTTTTTTTGATCTGATTTTTCTTATGCAGCAAGAGAATTGTATAAGTATGTTTATGCATATTGGGTTTAACATGTATTTTAACATGTTTTAACATTTATTGGTTTGCTTTCCATCTAGGGGTGGGGGGAAGGAGGAGAAAATCTTAAACACAAGGTTATGCAAGGGTCAATGTTGTCAAATTACCCATGCATATATTTTGAAAATAAAAAGCTTTTAAAAAATGTTTTTTAAGCTTTAAAAATTAAAAAAAAGAAAGAAAAGAAACTACTAGACCTGATTTATTTATTTATTCATTTAATTGGTGTTAGGAGTGCCCAAGTGAGAAAATTCTGTCAATGTAGAGTAACACCTTTTCTGCAATTTATACTCTTAAAAGAGGTGGTTAGGGATTAAAGAGCTTAGGTAACTCAAAAGAATCAAACTGCCAGTATTTGTCAGAGCTGGAACTTAAATTTAGGCCTTTCTGGCTTTGAAGGAGGCTTCTATCCCCTATATCATGCTGTCTTTCACTTGAACAATAATAAAGTCAAACTCATTGACTTGCCATTCTTGTCTAAGCCATTTTTAAGGGACTGTTGTAGTCGGAGCTGGAAGGAAGCTTAGGAAATTCCCAATACCTTTTTTAAAAAACTAATAAGGAAACTGGGGTTCTGAGAAATTAGGCCATTTTACACTAAATCGCAAATACTTGGATTCAAATCCCCTTCTCTCTATACTATCATTAATAATAGTCACTTTGCCGTGATTATTTATAAATGAATTGATAATGTGATAGGCTATGTTAAATAGCCATGATAATACTCACCTCAAATTCATGAAATAAGAAATACTCTTTATGAGTTTTCCCAAATGCATTAGTTCCAAATATTCCTTCCAACCCTATATTGAATACCTACCTCCATCTGCCAACTACTTTAAGTGGCCCAAGGCCAACAAAGCCACTTTTCTTTGAAGGTTGGAATCCATTTCTTTTGTTTGTTTACATATATATTTTATTTTTCCAATTGCATGTGAACGTGACAATTGGAGTGAAGATCTCTCAGGACTATAGACTAAATTAAACAAAGCTTGAAGGCCCAAGTTTCAGTTTCTGAGGTGGAAGGGAAAGTTTGATTTATAAGCTGTCAACATTCCAGTTCCTAAATAAGTAAAGTTAAAACATATATAACCCAATTAGAATGTATGGAAAGGAAAAGAGGGGTGGGCTTGGGACTTTCTTTGTTCTGGATTGTATAAAAGTCACAAGGATGTACTGGGCTCTGGCTCTCCCAACTTTGAACTACTTATTTGATCCATTGTGGGACCCCCGGTACTCATGAGTTCCTGAATAAAGCCTTTGTTCTATACCTTGAGATGCCTCTGAAGCATTGATTATTAAGATGAGGGCCTGAATATCCTACACACATGTAAAATAATTTTACTTGTTTTTAAAACTTTGAGTTCCAGATTCTTTCTCTATCACTGTCCCTAGCCTCTCAACTGAGAAGTCACACAAGAAATTATGCAAAACATTTCCATAAAAATCATGTTGTGAAAAATAACATGGATCTATTCCCCCCCAAGAAAAATAAAGTAAAAAAGGTATGCTTCAATCTATATTCAGAAATAATCAGTTGTTTCTCTAGGTATGGATATCATTTTTCATCATAAATTCTTCAGAGTAGCCTTGGATCACTGTATTGCTAAAAATAGCAAAGTCTTTCATAGTTGATCATCCCACAATATTGCTATTACTTTGTACACAGTAAGTTTCCTTTTGCATCAGCAGGTTTTTCTAATATCCTGCTCATCATCTGTTACAAAACAATAGTATTTTAACATAATCACATTTAATTTTAACCACATTTAATCAGTCATTAACCAATCAATGGGCATTCCCCCTCAATTTCTAATTCTTTGTCCTGAGAAAAGAGTTGCTATAAATATTTTTGTTCATAAGTCCTTTTCCTTTTTTTTTAATCTCTAGCCAAGGAAATTTTCAAAATTAAATCAGACTTCTGATTGGCAAGATGACAGAGTGTGGAAGTAACTCCCTTAAGCCCTCCCAAATTCCTTTCCAAACAATTTGAAAATTACCTCAGAATTGATTTAGGAGCAGGAAAGCACCTTACCAACCCATCAAGATTGATCTATTTCACTAAGCACAAGTTCCAAGTCCTAAGACATTTCACCAGCAAGGCCCACTCCTGTGTATCCCAGCAGTCCTGATGCCAGTGAACAGGGAAGTTCAAGACTTCAACGGGTCCAGCCTTACCACAGGCCAGCAGTAGACTGATCATTGCCTAGCTCCCACCTATGGGATCGGCAACAGCAAGACCCTGTGTGCTGTAGGTCCAGCCATCAGAGGCACCCTCCCTCCACAGCAACCCTGTTCAAAGCAGGAAGAAGGTGCCCCCTCTGCCCAGTACAGACCAGCAGCTGGGCCCACAACAAGCCTTCAAGCCCAGTACAAGAAGGTTGGAACAGGGAAGGAGCAGAGCCCCCCACTTTAATAAAAATGATGTCACAAAATAGGCAGAAAAATTAAAACAAAACAGATTAAAAAAAGACATAAAAAGTTACTGCGGTGACAGGAAGGATCAAGGCACAGACTTAGAAGAGAACAAGTATCAAAATGGCTACATATGAAGCCTCAAAAAGAATAAAATTAATTTGGTCTCAGGCACCAAAAGAACTCCTCAAAGAGCTTAAAAATTTTTTTAAAGATAAATTAGAGAAGCTGAACAAAAATTGGGAAGAGAAATTAGAGTAATGCAGGAGAATAAAGAAAAAAAGGATCAATAACTTGGTAAAAAAAAAACAAAAAATGGAAAAACAAATATATACAAAAATTCACTGAAGAAAAGAAGCCTTAAAAAATTAGAACTGCAACAATAAGGTGATTCAAGGTCATCCCAATTGACATGATGGAAAGTGGCATCCACATCCAGAGAGAGAACTAGGAAGACTGAATGTGGATCAAAGTATAGTATTTTCAACTTTTTGTTATTGTTTGCTTGATTTTTTTTGTTTTTGTATTTCTTTTTCCTTTTGATTTTTTTTTCTTTCTTTGCAGAGCATGATGAACATGGAAATAAGTTTAGAAAAACTGAACGTTTGTTTAATTAACCTATATCAGATTGTTTGTTGTCTTGGGGAGGTGGGAGAGGGAGAAAAATTTGGAACACAAAGTTTTGCAAAGGTGAATTTTTATCTTTTCATATATTTGAGAAAATACAATACTACTGAAATTTAAAAAAAAAAAATTAGAATTGGCCAAATGGAAAAGGAGGCACAAAAGTTCACTGAAGAAAATAATTCCTTAAAAATTAAATTCGGACAAGTGGAAGCTAATGACTCAATGTGACATCAATAAACAAACAAATAATGTGACATCAAAAGAAAAAATAGAAGAAAATATGCAATATCTTAATGAGAAAATAAATGACCTGAAAGATAGATTTAGGAGAGATCACTTAAGTATTATTGGACTATCTTGAAAGTCATGATTTAAAAAAAAAAAAAGCCCAACCTCTCCAAAGAAATTACCAAGAAAAATTGCCCTCATATCCTAGAACTAGAAGGAAAAAAAAGAAATAGAAAAAAATCCACTTGAAAGAGGTCCTAACATGAAAATTCCCAGAAATATTGCTTACATGTAATATATATAAATCTTTTCCATCTTCTGTTCATTGCCTTATCTTTTTTTTTAAATCTTAAATGCCCTGGATGACTTTCCAATTTTTGAGGGCCACTACTTCTTTTATAAACAATTTAGGATTACATTACTTTAACTGCATGCCATACCTTTTTCTCATAATTCTTTGGGGCTTTTTAAAAATTAATTCTGATTTTATCTATGTCAAAATGATGTTCTAAATTTAAAGTCAGCTGATTCAAACATAACCCACACAAATATATATTTTCCTAGCTGTCAAAACAGAATCCTTCATTTTTATGGCCATTACTTGTTGTCCATATTAAGTTGAAAATAGTATCCATGATATAAAAGTTGAATAAATAGGCAAAGTAGAAAATTGGTGACTTCCAAACAGTGGAAACTCTCAACTTTCGGGAAAGTTCTTAATTTTTTGGAGATCTCATGTTCCCCTTTGGCAATTTGGCAATATAATAATATCTTTAAATGTATAAAATACCTAATATAATAAAGGAAATACATCATATTTAAACAGTTATCAAAATATTGAATTAAAAAAAAAACTAACGGATCTCTTGCTCTAAATCCCAGCTTCAAAAACTGTGAGTTATGACCCCACATGGAGTCTTGTAATTGAATTGAGGATGTAATAAAATTATGATTTACTATCAGTAAATGTTTGATTTGTATACCTATTTTATATGCATATATATCTGGATCACATAAAAATTTCTCAGGTGAAAAAGTGAAAAAGTAGGAAAAGCCCTGCTCTAGATGTTAGCTTTGGGTGACAAAACTAAAGTCCAAATCTTAAGTCAATTAATTTATATCTAAATTTCAATGACTGTATTTATGTTTTGGATTATATACGAATCTGTAAGATAACACATCCTATCATGATAGGATGGTTTACAAAATATAACACACATGCTCAACTATTTGCCTAACATGGCATATAGTAAGAAAAAAAGTGTCAATCTTTACCATTCTTGGAATTTTGTCAAATTAAGTCCCTTTGTTTTGTTGATTATAAGGGCAAGGGTTTTGTTTTTGTTTTTTTACCTGACATTGGTCATATCAACTGCATGCTGTTATTTCTGGTAATGAGTCCTGTTCCTACTTCAGCCATATATTAAGGGATTTTAAATCAGGGTTCTAAACTCTGGGCTTACTGTATTTCTCCACCTACTAGAAAAGATTTCTTTAATGCTCTGGAAGTCTAGAAAACAGCCATGGGGGGGGATGAGGGGGAGGAAGAAAAAAGAAAGCTGTAGGAACTTTCTGTGATCAAGTATTTGTAGTCTATTAATGTTGTTTGTTTATAGTCACAATAGTTTATAGCTTGTTTATAGTTTATATAAATTAACCGTTCCCTTCTTCATTTTTGTGCTATTTTTCTTTCCAGACATTTGTATCTGTACTTAACATTAATATGTCTAAACTTCTCCCTTCTGAATATAATTTCCTTTATTTTTCACAACTTTTCTACTTAAGTAACTTTATATTTTATTCTATCCTAATACAATGTGTGAATTAACCAATTTTTCCTTTTCCTATGTTCACAATAGTTTGCAATAGTAAACTGAAAATAATTTTTATCCTATAATCCAAAAATAGGCCTTCTGTGATCAAGAAAAAACGATAGCCATTGTCCCAAACCATTTTTTCCTTCACAATTGCCCTCAGATTTCCAACTATAGATTCAGAAGTATCACCAAAAAAAAATTATGGATACGCAAGAATTACTTAAACTTACTGTTGAGCAGTCCAAGATCATGTCCTCAATTGTGGCTATGTCTATAGTGAGCTTCTCTGAAAGGACTTCAAATATATGTTTGAAGGTTGAGTTGATCTGTACCCTCCGGCCCTCCCTCGCATCCTTAAATCTGGCCTAAAGCAGCACAAAGGAAGGAAGAGGTAGAGTCATAGCATCTGTCAGTGGGGTTGTGACCACGTGTCCTCTCCTCCCTCCATGCACAAGCTCTATCCGTACCTGCCTCTCTTTCATAGTCTCCTGGAAGGCCTGGATGCCGCTCATGGTCCGGTGGAACTTAGACAGCTTGCGGGCCTGCGAGGGTATGTTTTCCGAAGAGGGCACTTTTCGGCTGGCAGGCGGCTTCTGAAGGCGTTTTGGAACGGGGGCATCGTCCTCGGGAAGCGCCATGAGCTCTTCTACCACTGAGGGCGCTGCTTCTCCTGCTGGCACTGATCCCTCTTCTTGTGCAGGGGCTGCTTCCCCAGCAGCAGGGGGGATGCCACCCTCTGGAGGGGCCGCTTGCGGAGGGGGGGAAGCTCCTGCTGGAGGGGTTGCAGGAGGTGGGGAAGAGGCACCTGCAGCGGGGGGTGCGGGAGGGGCTCCTGCTTCTTGAGGAGGGGGAGAAGTGCGAGAAGAGGGGACCCTTTCCGGGGCAGGAGCGGCGGCGCCCTCTTCTGGCGGAGGAGGGGGAGCAGCGGTGCCCTCTTCTGATGGAGGAGGAGGGGCGGTGGCGCCCTCTTCTGACGGAGGAGGAGGGGTGGTGCCCTCTTCTACACCCATGTTTCCTCTTTTTTCTTCTAAAGGACACTTTCAGGGTCAAAACCTGCATTTTAAAATTAGTTAGTTTTCTAAAAATTTTCAACATGTTTAACAATGTATCTTTCAGTTCCACTAGTTGCAAAATTCCCCTATTTGCCTTTTCCTTTTTCCAGATTACATGAGCAAGCCAGATTTGTTACTAGCATCCTATAAGAACTGCCTAACCATCAAAATACCGATGGCAATGCAGGCTAAACATTGTCATTTCTATACATATTTCAATCAAGTCAAGTATCAACTAGTTAAGAAAACCTAATGTATAACAATACTTACCTTATTCAGAACTCAGGCACTCAATAACTTTGCCTTTGTAGAAATGAAGAACTAAGTAGTGAGCAAAATATTTTTCCTAAGTTAGCATTAGTAATAGCAGCTAGTATTTTCTAAACTGCCTTGCTACGTATCAGGTCCTTTGCTACGTATCAGGTCCTATGCCAACAGTTTTGCTAATATATCATTTGATCCTTACAATAATCCTGGAAGTTAGATGCTATTATTATCCCTATTTTTTAGATAAGAAAACTAAGGCAAGCAGAGGTTGTCAATAGACAATCATTCACAAATTTAAGTGATTTGCCCAAGATGAGTCAGCTAAGTAAGCATCCAAGGCCAAATTTGAAGTTGGGTCTTTCTGACTCCAAAACTAGTGTCAAAATCTTATTGTGCAGTTAACAAAACTGTATTTTCTCTCCTCCAATCTTCTGTTGGAGAAAAGAAAAAAAGAACTTTCTTAAAATAAATATGCATATTAAGCAAAAATTTTTTTCCATATTGGTCATATTCAAAAACATGTCTCATTCTGCACCTGGAGTTTGTCACTTTACTGTCAGGAGGTGAATAGTATACTTCATCATTGCTCCTAAAGAATTGTGATTGGTCATTGTACCCATCAGTATTCTTAAGTCTTTCAGAGTAATTTTTCTTTATACTATTAATATGTAAATCTTGTTCTACTCACTTCACTCTATCAGTTTATACAACTCTTCCCAAGTTTCTATAAAACCATCTCTTTCATCATTTCTAATCACATAATATTACATTCAAATACTATCATATGTTCAGCCATTCCTCCAGTTGATGGGCACCCCTTTAATTTCTAGTTGTTTGCCACAAAAAAAGAGGAGCTATTCATGTTTCCTATATATTTATGGATTCTTTTCTTCTATTTTCAGTCTCTCTGAGCCCAGCAGTGGCATATGAGTATGAATAAGTTAAAGTATAAGCTGAGTAACCCTAGGGGCATAACTCCAAATTGCTTTACTGAACAACTGGACCATATAACCAACAGTTAGTTCATTAATATCTGTTTTCTAACAGTTTTTTTTTTATCAATTTAGCCTTTCTGATAGGTACACATTTGAAATTCAAAACTGTTTCAATTTGTATTTATCTAATTAATAGTGATTTGGAGCATTTTTTCATATGGCTGTTTGTAGCTGAATCCTTCTTTTGAAAACTGTCTGTTCATATCCTTTGATTATCAGTTGGGGAATGGCTCTAATGGATTAATCACATATATATATATGTATATATATATCTTGAAAATGACATTTATAATAATATTGCTGCAAATATTTTCCCCAGTTACTCACTAGAGTTTTAATTTCAACTATATTGGTTTTGTTTACACAAAGTTTTTAATGGCATTAAAATTATCTTTTTATCTTTTTAATTTCTTTCTTGGCCTTTTTGGGTCATAAACTCTTCTCTCATCCACAGATCCAAAAGATAATTTCTTCACTACTCCTCCTATTTATTTATACTATGACTGCAAAAAAGATGACAAAGGAATGAGTTGTTAAGGAAGTATAAGATGTCTTATGTTTTTCTTGAAAATATAGTGAAAGGGAGAAGAGCGGGATGATAAAAAGGATGATAGTTTTGAGGGAGATGGTAGGATCATAAAGATTCTTAGAAAGAGGAGAAATGAGTGAGCAAATTGAATCAATTAGCCAACAAACATTAAGCGCCTACTATGACACAGGGGCTGGGTTAGGTGCTAGGTTTATAAAGACAAACTTAGAAATATTTATAGAATTTTTTAAAACACATCAGGAGAGAGGAAGAGATTGAAGAGTTGTTTTTAAAAGAGAATGGCAGGTATAGTACAATGGCTTCAAATTCAAAAGGAAATAAATCCTTACAGCTCATATTGACTCAGAAAACCACAAAATAACATTATGTTACACTGTTTTAAGATTTATTTTATTAATCTTTCTGAATGGCACTTTAAAGTAGTTATACTTGAGAAGAGTCTAATACCTCTCAACTGAAGTCTGAAGTCTGAGGAGAGAAGAGGTTATAATAGAGTCAATCAAAAAAGAAGAAAAGTGTTGTACATTAGTGATAGCCAAGATATAGAAGGAATTACATAGATTTCTATGTATTAATATAATATATAATACACATTATATGTGATTTTATGCATACATACATACATATTTATTTACAACCAAGAGCCATTCCTTTAAATAAATAAGTGATGAAAGGATAAGAACAGTTTTCATAAAAAATTCAAAATATCAACAATAGAAGCTTTTTTTTAAATCCTATAATATTGGCAGAAATATGTTAAAGATAAAAAGCTAATGTAGGAGAACCTATTGGCAGAGACATTAATTAATAATTGGTGGAGCTATAAATTGACCCAATTGGTCTAGAAAACAATTTGTAATGATATTTTGTAAAGTGACTAAACAAAGATGGTGAAGTGAAAGGAAGCAGTACAGTCAAGTTTCCCTCCACAACATTCTACAAACATATCTAGAAAATGCTCCATACTGAATCCTAATAGAGAAATTCAGAAAAGGTCACAATGAGTCAATTTTCTATCCCAGCTCAAAATAGAAAGAGATAGGGATCCTAAAGAAAGGTCTTCCAAAGAGTACCCTGAAATCATTCTAGCACCCAAGACCCATTCTAGCTCACCAGGAGATCGTCCTAGGCCCAAAGTGTTTTTATAAATGAAATGAGAGTGTTTGAGGAAAAAATTATGATGGGAGAGGAGGAAGGAGAGCTACTGAAAAAAGAACTGGAAAGAGAATAAAGTTAGCTATAACAAGTACAAAATCTTGTCCAAGTCACAAACTCCCTAAAAATAACAATGGGCCAAATCAACAAAAAATGTTTAAAGTCAAAAGTATTTTTAAAAAGAAGAAAATTTTAATAATCTCAAAGCAAAAATAACTGACCTGGAAACATATTAAGAAAAAAAGAATTAAGATCACTTCAATACCTGAATGCAATGATCAAAAAAAAAAATCTAGACACCTTATTCCAAAAAATTTAAAAAGAAAATTCTCCTAGAACCAGGAGGAAAGCAGAAACATTAAAAATCCACAGGTCACTTCCTGAATGAAACCCCAGAATGAAAACTCCCAGAAACATCATAGCCAAAATCCAGTTTCCAGGTCAAATAAAAAGCGTTGCAAGCTACCAGAAAGAAAGAATTCAAATACCAAAGAGACAATTAGTATCACAATTGACTTAGCAACTACCACCATAAAAAGTGGAGTTTGGAAGAAGATAATGCCAGAAAACAAAGGATATAGGATTGCAACCAAGAATATCTTACCCAGAAAAAAAATAAGTATCTCTGCAAAAGGAAAAAACAAACAAAAAAAGACTAATAAACAAAAAAACATGATCCTTTAAAGGATCTCCAAGCATCTCTTAGGAAAAGACTAGAACTAAAAAGAAATTTCTTAAAATTCAAACACAAGAGTTAAAAGGAAAATAAAAAGAATCATAAGGGACTAAACCATCATTATCAGGAGTCATAGAAGTAGTCTAATTAGACAGACTTGTGCTTCAGGAAGATCAATTTGTAAGCCAAGTAGAAAATGAACTCCAATAGGGAAAGGCAGAGTAAGGAGTCTGATCCAATGATCAGGTGTCACAGTAGGTAGTCACTGAGCCTGGAGTCAAGAAGAGTTTCAATTCAACCTCAGATACTGATTGCGTGAGCCTGCACAAATCACTTAATCTCTGCCTCCATTTCCTCATCTGTAAAATGCACCTACCTCCCATGACTGATGATCAAATGAGATAATTTAAAAGTGCCTAGCACATAAGTGCTATATAAATATTATTTATCATTATCACTCTGATTATTCTCTCTCCAAGGCACTCTCTTGAGGAAATTTCCCCATTCAATTTATCATCAATTTATCAACAAGTCTGTAAATGCTACTTTTTAAAAATATACAATTGTAGAAATTTTTCTACACTATTACAATGTTCTATAATTCTTTTCTACAACCTACAATTTCTAGTTTCAGAATACTGCCACTGATCCTGGGTCACGGAGCCAGAATGAGTCAGGGGTAAGACTTGAACCTAGGACTTCCTAACTGCTTGTGGATCAAGGGATGCCTAACTATTGAATGACACCCCTTCCCTCTTTGAGGTCCTCTCCAAGTCATCTCTTCCACTTCATTCTCTTGCCTCAATACTTTGTTCTTTCTCCCATCTCTTTCCATCCCCTCTTTTCCTTTCACTCTTTTTTTCCTTCCTCCTTTTTTTAGAATCTCTTCTCCTAAAGGCACTTTCGCTTCCACTTCCCTACCTGCACTTAACCCTAACAGGGCTTTACTGAGGGAATAGGAGAAAGCATGGGGAAGGGGGCGGAGCTATTACCCAGAAGCCTCTAAGGTTCTTAAGTCCACAATGTCAGCCACACTTCTCCACTGTTGCCTCTTTTCTCTCCCCAGGGGCAGACTCTACCGTGGATTCAAAGACCGCAAGTCCAGCTCTCACCTGGGTTCAATAATAATGAGGTTGGCATGGGAGAGAGGGCTGTTAACATTCGAAATTCCAACACACGGTCTCGCGCAACAGTCGCCCTTCCCCCAACTTCTAACCCTACTGGGCAGCCCAGGGCAGTTAGGCGCTCTGGAGCACGCATGCGCTGTCTCACCCTATCTCCTCTTCTGTCCCGCGATTGCCCACAATAGCATCAGCTCACCTGGGTCTTAGGTTTGGAGCTGAAAGGTGACTTCTTGGTCAAGTCCGATTGCCTCCTTTTTACGGATGAGGAAACTGAAGCCGAGGGAGATTGATTTCATAAGCTTCTTGAGAACAGAAACCATGACACTGAATTCCTGGCACATAGTAACCCATTACGTGATGCTTCAAGCCTTGAGCCCAATGACTCCCTAAGATCACAAGGAATAATAGGTAGAGATAGGAGTGAAACCGCAGAACTTCTGACTCCTTGGCCACTGTATCCTATGAAGCAAATGACTTTCACAGAAGCACAAGATGAATCTCAGTGTCTAGGGACCTCAGAATCTTTCTAGTCCAACTCTGAACAAGAATCCCCTTTATCACAACCATAAATCATTCTCATCTCATTGAAAATCTCCAGTGAAGAGGCTGCTGCTTTCCAAGCTAGTCTTATTCCACTTTAGAACAACTCTTACATGTTTCCTAGTGCCAAACCTAAATTTGGCTTTTTTGCAACTTTTCACCTCTTGTCTGGTTCTGCCCTGTGAGGCTAAGCAGAGATAGCCAGACAGAAATTACTTTTCTAAATCTCAGGCTTCAGATATTGAAGGTAACCTATCGTGACCCTTTGAACTTAAAGACAACTATCATGTAACCCAAATTCCTCCATTAGTAGGCTGGAATTATATCATCTGATAACTTACTTTTAACTAAGTAAAATAGATGGGAGTGGACCGGTTGGGAGTAGAAAAGTGGAGAGAAGCTTGACAAAAAGTAAAAATTGAAGAGACAAAGCATTTCTCCCTCCATAACATTTTCCAGTTTTTCATTCTGCCTCTCCATTTCTTAACAAAATAATTATGAGCAAATCAAGTTGCATATATGTAAATTTTAAAATTCCTATCAAAGGAAGGGATTTGATTGTTTAAAATATTTAATTAAGTGTGTGGGGTACAGAAACCCTAACCAAATTGATTACTTGGAGACTTCTCAAAGTGAAGGTAAAAGGTTTATTAGAATCTCAAAAGAATCAGGCAGTCCCCACTCCTAGACAGTTAAGAATGAGGAGAGCCAACTAGGAACTGAGAAACACAGGTTAAATAATCAAGCACTGCCCCCGCCCCTCCCCCAAAACCCTCTTCTGCAAAGCTGTTGTCTTGATTGGCTCTTGCAGTTACTTTCCCCTATAATGTAGGTGGAATGATTATGGGTTGACTAAAAATGAGGTAATGCAAGCAAAAGATTCATTATTCTAAAGTTAGATGATTTCTAGGAAATTGAAATTTAGACATTGAGATTGAGGCCCAAGGCTTTTTTTTTAATTATTAAAGCTTTTTATTTGTATAACATATGTATGGGTAGTTCCCCAACATTGATCTTTACAAAGCTTTCCATTACAAATTTTACCCCCAGTCCCCTCCCCTCCCCTAGATGGCAGGAAGTCCACTACATGTTAATAATGTTGAAATGCTTGAGAAGTTATGCAAGAAAAATCCTATCTACAAGAAAAAAAAAAAAGAATCAGAGAAAGGCAACACAATGCAAGCAAATGTCAATAGAGATCATGAAAATGTTACGTTGTGGTTCATATTTCATATCCCTCTCTCTGGGTGTATATGGTTTTCTTCAGTGAACAATTGGAACTGGTTTGAGACAATTCTTTGTTGCAGAGAGCCTTGTCCATCAGAATTGATCATCATGTAATACTGTTGTTGCTGTGTATGATGATCTCCTGATTCTGCTCGTTTCACTCAGCATCAGTTCATGCAAGTCTCTCCAGGCCTCTCTGAAATCGTCCTGCTGGTCGTTTCTTACAGAACAATAATATTCCATAACATTCATATACCATAATTTATTCAGCCACTCTCCAATTGATGGGCATCCCTTCAGTTTCCAGTTTCTAGCCACTACAAAAAGGGCTGCCACAAACATTCTTGCACATGTGGGGCCCTTTCCCTCCTCTAAGATCTCTTTGGGATATAGGCCCAGTAGAAACACTGCTGGGTCAAAGGGTATGCACAGTTTGACAACTTTTTGAGCATAGCTCCAAATTGCTCTCCAGAATGGTTGGATCCGTTCACAGTTCCACCATCAATGTATTAGTGTCCCAGTTTTCCCACATCTCCTCCAACATTCATCGTTATCTTTTCCTGTCATTTTAGCCAATCTGACAGGTGTGTAGTGGTATCTCAGAGTTGTCTTAATTTGCATTTCTCTGATCAATAGTGATTTGGAGCAACTTTTCATATGACTAGAGATGGTTTTAATTTCATCATCTGAAAATTGTCTGTTCATATCCCTTGACCACTTATCTATTGAAGAGTGTCTTGAATTCTTATATATATGAGATAATTCTCTATAAATTTTAGAAATGAGGCCTTTATCAGAACCATTAAATGTAAAGATGATTTCCCAATTTAATGCTTCCCTCCTAATCTTGTCTGCATTTGTTTTGTTTGTACAGAAACTTTTTAGCTTAAGATAATCAAAATTCTCCATCTGGTGTTCAATTAGGAGTTCCAGGTCTTCTTTGGACATAAATTTATTCCATCTCCACAGGTCTGAGAGATAAACTATATTACGTTCCTCTAACTTGCTTACAAAGTCCCTCTTTATATCTAGATCATGAACCCATTTAGATCTTATCTTGGTATGTGGTGTTAGGTATGGGTCAAGCCCTAATTTCTTCCACACTAGTTTCCAATTTTCCCAGCAGTTTTTGCCAAATAGTGAGTATTTATCCCAAAAGCTGAGGTCTTTGGGTTTATCAAATACTAGATTGTTAAGGTTATTGCCTAGATTGTCCTGATATCCTATCCTGTGACACTGATCGACTGCTCTATTTCTTAGCCAGTACCAAACAGTTTTGATGACCGCTGCTTTATAATATAGTTTTAGATCTGGTATAGCAAGGCCACCTTCATCTGCCTTTTTTTTCATTAATCCCCTTGAGATCCTTGAGCTTTTGTTCTTCCAAATGAACTTTGCTACTATTTTTTCTAGATCTGTAAAATAATTTCTTGGGAGTTTGATTGGTATGGCACTAAATAAGTAGATTAGTTTGGGTAGTATTGTCATTTTTATTATGTTCGCTCTGCCTACCCATGAGCACTTAATATTTTTCCAATTGATTAGGTCTGATTTTATTTGTGTGGAAAGTGTTTTGTAATTTAGTTCATATAGTTTCTGACTTTTCCTTGGCAAATAGATTCCCAAATATTTTATCCTATCATCTGCTATTTGGAATGGAATTTCCTCTTGCTGCTGAACTTTGTTGGTAATATATAAAAATGCTGATGATTTATGTGGATTAATTTTGAATCCTGCCACTTTGCTAAAGTTGTGAATTGTTTCTAGTAGTTTTTTAGTTGATTCTCTAGGGTTCTCTAAGTATACCATCATGTCATCTGCAAAGAATGATAATTTGGTTTCTTCATTACCTACTCTGATTCCTTTTATCTCTTTTTCTTCTCTTATTGCTAAAGCTAACATTTCTAATACAATATTAAATAGTAATGGTGACAGTGGGCACCCTTGTTTCACTCCTGATCTTATTGGGAATGGTTTTAGTTTGTCTCCACTATACATGATGCTTGCTGATGGTTTTAAATAGATGCTACTGATCATTTTAAGGAAAAGCCCATTTATTCCTATACTCTCTAGTGTTTTTAATAGGAAAGGGTGTTGGACTTTATCAAAGGCTTTTTCTGCATCTATTGAGATAATCATATGGTTTTTGTTAGTTTGGTTATTAATATAATTAATTATGCTGATAGTTTTCCTAATATTGAACCAGCCCTGCATCCCTGGTATAAATCCTACTTGGTCATAGTGTACTATCCTGGGGATGACTTTCTGTAATCTCATTGCTAATATCTTATTTAAAATTTTTGCATCAATATTCATTAAGGAAATTGGTCTATACTTTTCTTTCTCTGTTTTCACCCTACCTGGTTTAGCTATCAGCACCATATCGGTCTCATAGAAGGATTCTGGCACTATACCGTCTGTCCCTATGTTCTCAAATAGTTTGTGTAGTATTGGAATTAATTGTTCTTTGAATGTTTGGTAGAATTCACATGTAAATCCATCTGGCCCTGGAGATTTTTTCTTAGGGAGTTGGTTAATAGCTTGTTCTATTTCTTTTTCTGATATGGGGCTATTTAAATAATTTATATCCTCTTCTGTTAACCTGAGGCCCAAGGCTTTTTAGGAAATTGAAACCCGGTTTTGAGACTGAGGCCCAAGGCTTCACATACTTTAGCAGATAGTCTCTAAGAAACCACAATATCCATTCTATACAAAAGGTTTAATATTATGTTTAATACATTAAAATATTTCATAAGTTCAAATATTACATGGGCATGATCAAGAGTAACATCAAGTTTGAAAGATTACAAGAATTACCAAATGTGAGACATGATATGAGTACACACTGTTGGAAAAAATTGTGTCAATAGATTTGCTTGACAAAAGTTTGCTACAAATATTCAATTTGTTTTTGTTCTTTTTAAAAACAGGTGATATTAAAAAAAACAGGTGATATTTGTCAAGAACAATAAAGCAAAGTACCTTAAAACAAAATATGCCTATATGTGAGTGGGAAAGAAGAAATACTCTGGTAAAAGTATGATTTCCTAAATACAAAGGGAATTGATATGTGTTTAAGGACAAAAGTCATTCAACAATAGATGAATGGATAAAGTATATGACTAGGCATTTCTCAAAAGAAAAGATGCATATTATCAATACCCATATGGAAAAATACATCTCATAACAAATAAGAGTCTGGCACATTCAAACTATCCCATCTTTCCATTTTACTAAACCCATCAGACTGACAAAGATAACAAAAAGGAAAATGGCAATTGTTGGAAGTGATGTGGGAAAATGGGCTCACTAGTTCACTGTTAGTAGAATTGTAAATTATTCCAAACATTCTGGAAAACAATTTCTAACTATATCCCCCAATTTGCTAAATTGCATAGAGCTTTTGGCCCAACAATACCACTACTAGGCATATGCACAAAAGAGATCAATGAAAGAGGGGAAGGACCTATATTTGCAAAAAAAGTTTGTCAACAATTTTTGTTGTTATTATGGTATTTGAATGTAATAGAATATTAAGCTACAAGATAGGGCTTGTTAAACTTTTTCCACTCATGACTTCTTTTTGACCAAGCAATTTTTATGCAATCCTGAGTATAAAGGTATATAAAAAGGTATGCAAATCAAACATTTATTGATAATAAATCATAATTTTGTGACCCCCCCCACATTTAATTATACAACCCCATATGGGATTATGACCCACAGTTTAAGAATCTAGAGTATGAAATAGATTAAGGAAAAAAAACAGAAAAATTTGTTTGAACTGATGCAGAGTAAAGTTAACAGAACCAGGAGAACTATTTGTATAATTTATAAATAAGAACAATTGTAAAAGATTTAAGAATTCTGACTAAAACCATAATCATAAATCCAGAAGACTTTATTCTTCTTACCTTTTGGCAAAGAAGCAAAGGTCAGAAAACTACCAAATCAAGACCAAAATCAACCTGCTCCCTTTTTTTGTACCACCTTCAACTGAGAATGCTTTTAATATTTTTAAATAAAGTTTTTAAAGTATTTTAAAATATAAAATCCATTCTTAGCACATTGGCCAAACTATAAACAAAAGTTTTGGTTTATGGCTAGAGTTTGCCAACCTGGACTTTTTTGTTGTTTTATCTTTTCAATCATGTCTGACTCTGTGACCCCATTTGGGAATTTCTTGGCAAAAATACTGGAATATTTGCTATCTCCTTCTCCAGGTCATTTTACAACTAAGGTAAACAAGGTTAAGTAACTTCCCCAGGATCTCACAGCTAGCAAGTGTCTGTGGTCAGATTTGCACTCAGGTCTTTCAGTTGCTCATCAACCTGAACTAGAAAAGGAGAGTGTGGCATACATTTTCAAACATAATCAGTATATGAAATTGTTTTCATTTACTATTTGTTGGAGTAGGTACTTTGAGGAAAGATCTTATGAAAAGAATGGGAAAAGCGATAGTGGAGGGATGGGGCGAGAAATTAAAACAGTTTAAAATACACAGAGGGCAGAAAATGGTTTAGAAGGCCACATAGATAAATAGGGCAGTATTGACACTACTATGCTAAGTTTATAAAAGAGATAAGAACTGGACCTGTGATTTCATTGACATTTGGAATTAATCAGGTTATGGAACTCCCCCTACCATCACAGGTCTACATCCTCTTTCCAAGATATGTATATTTCAAGATGCATACACACATACACACACTCACATAAGAATAAGACAATATGTATATGTATTTATAGAAGACATGTATAGAAATGTTAAATTTTTATGTTTAACAAGGTAACTTTTAAATTATTTATGATTTTTAAAGAAGGGGCTGAGGATGGGTTTTCTTGCACCCCATCAGCCCAAGTGACCTCATCCATTTCACTTAGTTGTTACTTAAAATGTTTTGAGTATTGTAGAGTTCAACCAAAAAATGAGAAATGGGAAAACTACCAACTTTTCAGCTCCTAGCATCATAGACTTAAGTCTGAAAGGGATCAATTCAGTCTCATTGTTTTGCAAATGAAGAAACTGAGAGCCTAAGAAACTAAATGACTTGCTCAAAATTACACAGGAAAGAAATGGAAGATATTGGGATATGAGCTTTGATCTAACTGTAGGCAGCCAATTTGTGTTTGTTTGGATTTTGGGGGCAGATAGGGGATTCTAAATCCTTTCCCGGTTTCCTGAGAGTAGTATGTGTATAAAACATAAGGGAACAGATTGCCTGATTGAACTTATCATCATCAATACTGTTACCATGCTTCTGTATTCTAATGTGGTAGTTTAAAATGATGACCTGATGTTTCAGACAAATTAAACTGACTTTAAAGACCTCATAATTATCAAATTGACAAAAATTAAAAGCAACAAAATTCAATTCTGGCAGAATCATGGAATAAGCACATCCATTTGTTGCTAGATGGAATTAGAAAAGGTATTTTCTTCAACGAGTACTGCTAGAAAATCTGGGAAACAATTTGGTTAAAAAAATCATTTCTTTTCAGCATCTTAATCCCTTGTACAATAATAAATTCTGAATAAACAAATGATCTAAATATTTTTAAATCATACCATAAAAATGAAAGTTCACAATCATGGATAGGGGTTGTATAGTGGGAGCCAGAGTATGAAATCATAACTTCTAATCTCTAACTCTAACTTGACTCTGGGCTATCCCTGGTACTTTGTTTTTTTGTTCTGTTTCTGTGTAATATCTAACTTTGTCTAAGATTGATGTAGAGATCTATCACTGACAAACCTCATGAGTAAACTCCCCCAATTAACCAAAAAGAATCCCTTATAGAGGCAAATCTTTATACCATGCTGGTGTAATCTGCTTCTTTCTTTGGCATATTACTACTTTCCTGTTATAGTGCAACTGTTCCTTTGGATGACTTGCATCCTTACAATTGGCATAGTTAGCAGGATACCAAAGAAATGGACTTGAGGAGATTCTCTACCAGGGGCAATCCCAGGGCAGGTCAACCGTATCCCAAGAGGGTGGCCCACTGGCAAAAACCTGCCCAAGCCTGGGAAGAAAGTCTGCAACTGGTATCCCAAAAGCAGACGTGGCCCATCAGCCAAAGGTAATTCCAAGTGTGGCTAGCTCTACGAATTCAAGGACTGAGAAAAAATGCTGACAAAAATTGCCACTGGCTGACCACTGCTGTAGTCTGTATGCTGGGCTGCTGGAATCTCATTAGAAGCTGAAAGGAAGGTGAGGCAATTAGGGAAGGAATTCCAACAAGAATGAAAAGTGAGAAACCCTAATTATCTTTTTGTTTATCTGGGAAGGAGCAAAATCTCACAGATCCCACTTATTGTAAACATCTAGGAATGAAATGCTAAGACAGGAGACCCCTGGAAAGACAATACAGGGGAAGAGTTGGAAAATGGTATAGAAAAAAAAAAAGAAAAGGGGGAGATTCTCTCCCTTTCTCTGTTTCTGGAACAGTCTGTGTCTCTGTCTCCCTCTTTTCTCTCTGTTTCTGTCTTTTTGTCTCTCATCTCTATCTCCTTTTCTTTTTCTGTCTCTCTATTTCTCCCCCGCCCCTTTGTTTTTCTCTCACCTTCTAACTGGTGTCAAAGGGAAGGACAGGAAAGAGAAAAAAATATATGCAATGAAAGTTATTTGGAATATGATTGGTAAGAGCAAATAGAAGAAAGTAAGGGAAGTCTTGAATCAGAGTATGAAAAAGACAAGACATATAGTTTTAAAGGGCTTTAATCAAAGTCCACTAGAGAGATATATATTGATTGGTAGGTTCTCATTCTTCATTCTGGAAGAGAACCAAAATGACACTATTATGTTAGAGTCAAGTTAGTGTGTGTGTGTAGCTGATCAGACCAATATGAGCTTAGAAGGCTCTCCCATGGGCTGAACACAAAAAGTCCACATGAACATTTGGGGTGAATTGTCTCACTTTGTGCATCTCACGTTTCTTCTGAGCTAATTCAGTTCTACTTTGTTCATAGAGCATGACACTTTCTCTGCTGAAGGCACACCATGCTGGGTGGTCCTATGCCAGTGTCATACAATCAATTCTAAAGATTTTAGGAGAGACCTCAAGAGTTTTCTTGTATCACTTTTTCTGACCACTTTGTGAGTGCTTGCCCTGTGTGAGTGCTCCATAAAATAATCTTTTTGAGAAGCGTATATTTTGGCATTTGAACAAAATGCCCAGCCCAATGGAGTTGTGCTCTCTGTAGTAGAATTTGAAAGCTTGATGGTTTAGTTTAAGAAACGACTTTAGTTTCTTCCAGGTGATCTTCAGAATCTTCCTAAGATAATTCAGATGGAAGTTATTTAGTTTCCTGGTATGGCACTGGTATACTGTACAGGTTTCACAGGTAACCAACAAGGGAGGTCAGCACAATGACTCTATAAACCTTCATTTTGGTAGTCTGTCTAATAGTCAGTCTCCTCTCCCACACTTTCCTTTAGAGCCTTTCAAACTCTGAACTAGTTTTGGCAATGCATGTGTCAACCTCATCATCAACATGTATATCTCTGAAAAGTATAGTACCAAGGTAAGTGAACTTTCCATAGCATTCAAAACTTCTGCATTTGATGGTTCCACATATAGATAGTGTGATGCTGACTGATAGAGGACTTCAGTTTTCTTGGTGTTAATTGTTAGTCCAAAATTAGCACAAGCAGTAGAGAATTGATCCACATTTTGTTGCATCTCAGCTTCAGAGCCTACATTGAGTGCACAATCATTTGCAAACAAACAAACAAAAACATGCACCAACATTCTTTCCACTTTAGTTCTGGCTTCTAGGTTTTTCAAGTTGAAAAATTTATTGTCAAATTAAAAGAACATAGGATAGTTTACCTTACAGACCTGTGAAGGAGGAAGGAATTTGTGACCAAAGAAGAACTGGAAATCGTTATTGATCACAAAATAGATACTTTTGATTATATCAAGTTAAAAAGTCTCTGTACAAACAAAACTAATGCAGACAAGATTAGAAGGGAAGCAATAAACTGGGAAAACATTTTTACATTCAAAGGTTCTGATAAAGGCCTCATTTCTAAAACATTAGAGAATCAACTCAAATTTATAAGAATTCAAGCCATTCTCCAATTGATAAATGGTCAAAGAATATGAACAGACAATTTTCAGATGAAGAAATTGAAACTATTCCTAGTCATATGAAAAGGTGCTCCATATCACTATTGATCAGAAAAATGAAAATTAAGATGACTCTGAGATTCTATTACACACCTGTCAGATTGGCTAAGATGACAGGAAAAGATAATGACAAATGTTGGAGGGGATGTGGGAAAAGTGGGACACTAATACATTCTTGGTAGAACTGTGAATGGCTCCAACCATTCTGGAGAGCAATCTGGAACTATGCTCAAAAAGTTATCAAACTGTGTATACCCTTTGACCCAGCAGTGTTTTTACTGGGCTTATCTCCCAAAGAGATCTTAAAGGAAGGAAAGGGCCCCACATGTGCAAAAATGTTTGTGGCAGCCCTTTTTGTAGTGGCTAGAAACTGGAAACTGAATAGATGCCCATCAATTGGAGAATGGCTGAACAAATTATGGTATATGAAGGTCATGGAATATTATTGTTCTGTAAGAAACAACCAGCAGGACGATTTCAGAGGCCTGGAGAGACTTGCATGAACTGATGCTAACTGAAATGAGCAGAACCAGGAGATCATTATACATGGCAACAACAAAATTATATGATAATCAATTCTGATGGACATGGCTCTTTTCAACAATGAGATGATTCGAACCATTTCCAATTGTTCAGTGATGAAGAGAGCCTTTTACATCCAGAGAGAGGACTGTGGGAACTGAGTGTAGACCACAACATAGCATTTTCACTCTTTCTATTGTTGTTTGCTTGCTTTTTGTTTTCTTTATCAGGTTTTTTTCCCTTGTCAATCTGATTTTTCTTGTGCAGCAAGATAGCTGTAAAATATGCATACATATATTTAACGTACATTTAACATGTATTGGACTACCTGCCATTTAGGAGAGGGGCGGTAGGAAGGAGGGGAAATTTTGAAACAGAAGGTTTTGCAAGGGTCAATGTTGAAAAATTACCCATGCATATGTTTTGTGAATAAAAAGCTTTAATAAAAATTTTTTAAAAAAAGAAAAATTTACTGTCAGTGCATGGTAGCTGATTTGGATGTCATGTTTGTCCTCATTGAAGATGCCTGACATCATGGCTAAAAGCAACATGCTCAAAAAGCATGGGGAGCAAGCACAAACTCTCCTATGATTGTCACAGGACAGTCTATTCCCTTTACCACTGTAGAGATGGACAATGGAGGCGTCCTTGAACTCCTGGGGCATAACTTTCTCTTGCCATATAATCTGAAAAATTTAGTTAGCTTTTGTATGAGCAATGGAACCCCTCCTCCTTTGTAAATCTCAGCTGGAATGGAATCAGCATCAAGTGCTTTGCTACATGAAAAGAGCCTAATGACATTCAAAACCTCTTCTTCAATTGGAACTGCAGCTAGAGAATGATTGATTTCAACCTGAGAAAAAATACTTAATGACCATCATTTTATTGATGATGCTCTATTGAAAACATTATGGAAGTGTTCAGTCCATCTCTCTAGGATCATGTCCTTATCACTAATCAGTATGGTTTCAATAGCACTGAGTAGTTGCTCTTTTACTTATAGTCTTTACCATATCATAAAAACATTTTGGATTGTTATTATCAACATAAAACTGAATTTCATCTGCCTCTTTACTGAGCCAAGAATCCTGCATCTCTCAAAGTTTTGACTATACTTCACTTTTGATGGAATTGAATGCTATCTTCTTAGAGATGGATGAATTATCTTGATGTTACATTCTATGGAGTTCTCGTTTTTTCATTTAGCAGCTTCTGATTTTCCCCATCATTTTTGTCAAACCAGTCTTGATGTTTGGTGTGTTCTGACTCAAATGAGCAAATGCAGTGTGACCCTGGGCAAATCACTTAACTCTGACTCAGTTTCCTTATCTGTAAAATAAGCTTAAGAAGGGAAATGACAAACCATTCCAAAGTATGTTTGCTGAGAAAAATGGAGTCACTAAGAATTGGGCACAACTCAAATGATTGAATAACAACAATGGAATATTTAATTAGATATTTAGAGAGTCTTACAAACAAAAACTAAATCCTGATAAATTTAAAAATTGTTATATATCTTGAAATTAGAAATTTTGATGTAAAGTATGAGACTCCTACTGATTTTTGTAATAGATTATATTCATATTAATTTTAAGAACTGCCTTACTTCTTATATAAATAGAAGTTTATTTAAGGAAGCAGGAAGAGTGAGCCTGAGCCTTACTGAAAACTTCCGTTAGATGAGCTGCAATACCTTGGGGAAAATCCTGCCAGATAGATTCATTACTGAGTAACGAGACTCAGTAAGGACTAGAAAAGGGATAAAAATAATTACTATATGGGAAAAGGTACAAGAGAACACCTTGTAGATTCCCCTAATTTGTAAACTTGAGAGGTTTCTTTTTTAAATTTTTAAAAAATTTTATAATATTTTCCAGTTATATGTAAAGACATTTTTAGCATTAATTTTTTTCCTGAGGCAATTGGGATAAAGTAACTTGCCCAAGGTCACATAGCTAGGAAGTGTTAAATGTTTGAGGCCACATTTGAACTCAGGTCCTCCTGACTTCAGGGCTGGTGCTCTATCCACTGCACCACCTAGCTTCCCCTTTAGTATTAAGTTTTACAAAATTATAAGTTCTAATTTTTTTCCCCTTCCTTCCCCTTCTCTTTCTAAAATGGCAGCAATTTCATATAGGCTTTATACACACACATACACACACACAAACACATATATACAATAATCATGTAAAACATTTCCTTTTTAGTCTTGGTTGTTAAAAAGGAAACAGATCAACAGTAATATTTCTATTGCATTCACACACCACAGCTTGTTCAGTCATTCCTCAATTGATAGGCATCCCCCTGGTTTTCTATTCTTAGTCACCACAATAAGAGCTGCTATAATTATTTTTTTATATATAGGTTTTTTCCTTTTTTAATGATGTCTTTAAGATATAGACCTAGTTATGATCTATAATCTTTAATCCATAATCCTTGTTGCTTTTTGTAAGCAATAAGGGTTAAGTGACTTGCACAAGGTCACAAAGCTACTAGGTCCCTGAGGCCAAATTTGAATTCAGGTCCTCATGAGTACAGGGCTGATGCTGTATCCACCTAGTGGCTTAATTTTTTTTTTCCAGAAAAAAAAAATTTTATTGTTCTCCAAGTTGCTGTTCTCCTCTTTTTTGATCTTTTATTACCTTTTCCCCAGATTGCTTTTATTTACTGAATTCTGCTCTTGCCTTCCTGGATTTGGTCTTCATTTCAGGGCTCTTCAGGGATGTGACTCTGCTTTTTCTCCAATTTCTTTTTCTCTGAAAAACCAGTCTGATCATTGGCAGACAGTCACTTGGTTGGCTCCGGTGGAGAAATCTTCTCCAGAGATTTCCCATTAGAATCTTTATCATCTTCTTCTTTCTCTTCTGCCTCATTCTTCTCCATATCTTTCTCAACCTTCTTTACTACCTTCCAGGACAGGTCTAAATTCACAGTAAGATCCTAGCCACTGAGTCACACCAAAGGTGGGAAGTGATGGGGGGAGTGAGCATCATGCCTAAAATATTGGCCATAGGCAGAACCAAGGGCTTCAGCATGGCAGTGGGAAGTGGTGGTTTCTCCTTAACATCTTCATTAGGGCATGATATAATCTCGTTATGTTTGCATATCATTGCTCTCCTCCCCTCGGCAGATCATGTGCAATATGGTTATCCTTCCCATCTTTCAATGGGTTAAAAATATATGAGCAATTACCCCAGTTCAACTCCTAGCCCCCCAAAAGGGCTAAGGACTTCTCAGCTTTGCTGCTGGCGAAGGTTAGAGGCATGATGCTTGGGAAGATGCTTTAAAGTGCTTAAGGCTCTGTGTAGAAGAAGGGAGACAGATTAGGCTGTCCTAACAACCCTAGTCCATGAGAATTTTCTAGGCCTCTGAACTCCAGCTGTTCTACCCTCAGTCCATCCTTGCCTTCAACCTATTTCTGCCTTGTTTTGTCAAATAACCATTTGTTAGGGGTGTAGACCTTCTATCCTCCAATAAGTTGTAAGTTCTCTTTAGGTTTCTTTTATATTTCCCCAAAGACTTAAGGTATGAGGCACACAGAAGGAGTCACTAAAGGCATAATGAATAAAATTTATTCCTAAATTATGGAGTTTTACTATACAGAGGTCAACCTTTCTCCTCTTAGGTACCATTATTCCCATCTCCTAGGGTTTTATGAAATTTGTAGGTTAAAAGAAGCCAGGGATCAGCAAGTAGCTTATCTCCCAACTGCCTAACCTTACCCCTGCAGTGCCAACATTCTTGTCCCCCTTAAGATCATCTTGGTATATGATGTGAGATGTTGGAAAATTGTTGGTCAATGTCAAATTTCTGTCATACTATCTTCCAGTTTTCCTAGTATTTTTTTCTCAAATAGTGAATTCTTATCCCAGAAACTGAGGTGTTTGGGTTTATTAAACACTAGGTTACTATGGTCATTTACTACTATGTCTTGGGTACCATTCCACTGATTCACCACCTTCTTTTGTAGCCAGTACCATTACCACTTTGTAATATAGTTTGAGATCTAGTATAGCTAGACCACCTTTCTTTAATTTTTTTCATTATTCCCCTTGATATTCTTGACCTTTTGTTCTTCCAGAGGAATTTTGTTATTTTTTTCTAGCTTTTTGAAATATTTTTGGTAGTTTAATTGGTATGTCATTGAATAAGTCAATTAGTTTAAGCAGAGTTATCTTTATTATATTAGCTTAACCTATCCATGAACATATAATATTTTCCCAAATGTCTAAATCAAAGTTTACTTGTATAAAAATGTTTTGTAACTATGTTCATATAGTTCCTAGGTTTAACTTAACAAGTAGACTTCCAAATATTTTATATTGTTTACAGTTATTTTAAATGAAATTTTTTCTATCTTTTGCTGCTGGACTTTGTTGGTAATATATAGAAATAGGAATTTATTTGTGTTTATTCATTGTCCTGAAACTTTGCTAAAGTTGTTTATTATTTCAAATAACTTTTAGTTGCTGCTCTAGAATTCTCTAAGTATATTATATGCAAATAGTGATAAATTTGTTTCCTCATTGTCTGTTCTAATCATTTCAATTTCTTTTTCTTCCTTTATTGCTATAACTAACATTTTTAATTCAATATTGAATAATAGTGGTAATTGATAATGGGAAGCCTTGCTTCATCCCAATCTTACTGAGATGGTTTGTAGCTTATCCCTATGCTTGCTGATTTTCTATTATCAGGGCAATTTTCTTTGATAATTTCTTGAAAGATGCTGTCCATGTTCTTTTTTTGACCATGGCTTTCAAGTAGTCCAATAATTCTAAAAATATCTCTCTAGAGCTATTTCCACATCATTTATTTTTCCAATGAGGTATTTTACATTTTTTCCTCTATTTTTTCATTTCTTTGATTTTGTCTGATTGGTTCTTGATGTCTCATAAAGTCATTGGCTTCCACTTGCCCAATTCTAATTTTTAAGGAATTATTCTCTTCAGTTAGCTTTTTTATCTCCTTTTCTGTTTGGCTAATTCTTCTTTTTAAGGGATTGCTTTTCTTTTTTTTCAAGTCTTGACTATTTTTTTTTTCATAATTCTCTTGCAGCACTCTCGTTTTTTTTTTCTTTTTGCTGAGGCAATTGGTGTTAAGTGACTTGCCCAGGGTCACACAACTAGGGAATGTTAAGTGTCTGAGCCAGATTTGAACTCAGGTCCTCCTCCTGACTTCAGGGCTGGTGCTCTATCCACTGAGCCACCTAGCTGCCCCATCACTCTCATTTCTTTACCCAATTTTTTTTCTGGCTCTCTTATTTGACTTTTAAACTCCTTGAATCATGTGGAGGATCCCTATTCTGACATTTGCCCTTTCACTTGGGCCTGCACTTGGTCCAGGCTCTGGTGTATGCCCATGTGCTGAAGCATATGTGTGTGGAAAGGGAGAAAAAGAGGAGAGAGTGGGAGTCAGGCCTTAGTTCTGAGTATTCATCTTGAGCTGATCTTTGGCAAGTGGAAGGTGCCTGCTCAAGCCACACTGGGGCTGAGAACCTCCCACTGGCTTGCCAAGTGGATAGCAATCCCCTTTTGCTGCAGACCTTTCAAGTTTCTTGGGTCAGAATATTGTTTCACCACATATTTTTCCTGGTTCTTCCTTTCTACAATTTATTTTGGGATACCATTTTATAGTTGTTTAGAGGTGAATATGGGAGAGTTCAGGAAATTTACTGTTTACTCCACCATCTTAGCTCATTGAAATCCACTTGCCAGGTTTCTCAAAGTCATCCTTTTGCACAAAGTCATCAGCCTTGTGAAAGAGCTTGTTTGGCCTATGGAATTCCTAAATAATGAATTGAGTTACTGAGAACTTACAGGTTTATTCATAATCAAGAAGTGATTTCTAGTTATTGATCTTTACAACAGTATGAGTTTAAACATGAAGAGAGAAAAAAATGAAAGCTGTTGAAATGAAAAACAAAATTTTGTGTATGTTTGTGTGTGTGTTAAAGTTTTGAATTCAGGTACAATTGTCTGTTAGATCATTAAGTAAGTAATCCATCATTTAGAGAGAGATGCCATAAGATATTCCTGGAGTGTGAATTCTGAACTGTGACAGATGAATATCTGTATATGAGGGAAAAAGATTAAGGAAGCAACTTTGGCATGGCTAAAGTAGATCGTCTTGATTCAGTTTCCTCATTGTCTTTCTTTTGAACAGGAATGTTTTCCATTTGATTAAAATGGAATTATTGCTGCTGTTTGCCTTTTGTTTTTGAATTAGACCAATGACATCAGAGTGATATCTTGATATGCATTTTAACTGTATTTAAATGGGGCAGAGCTGCACAAAATTGCCAGCTCACTCTTCTTGAGTCACTGAAGTTCAGTAGCAAATCAAAAATCCAGATAATTAGTGATGGTTTAGCAGTGGATGAAATATGAATAAGTTCTAAGTTTTCCATAGCACTTCCTTTATCTGCCTTCATGGTCAGTGGAACAAATTGTTCTCATTTATCCATTGTACTGGGAGAAGTCTTCATATACTTGGGGTAAACATACCCCTAACATACCAATAGGTTTGAGGTCACAGTTAGCCCCAACCTGGTTAAACCCATCTTCTGAGAAGGTTTTGCCAGGCTGTGGCCAATGTACAGCTTCTTAAGAGTCATAAATAAGAGTTGGGTGATAATCAGTGGACATTAAAAATGGATAAGCAGACCTGAAATGAGTTCAGCAAGCCCTAGTCCTTCCTGAATATCAGAAATATTACTAGTTGTTCACTATGACTCTCATCTGAAATCAGAGTTAAGGCTACTTTTTCTTGGCATACATATGCTGAATTATTCTGTACCCTTAGCCTTAGGCCTGATGTACTAATTTTGATGCTGTGAGAATTATGTCCCTGTTTTTTTTTTCTTCCATAGCAAATTTCTATAATCAAACTATGTGGTCAGTAGAAAACAAACTCATGGGCTGTTATGTCAGATATTGTTGTTTTCATCCTGAATATGTAGTCATACCATATCCCAAACAACTAAGGAAATTAGTGCTTTGTCCAACTGGTCTCTTCCAGGTCTCACCCTACTCTGTTCCATTCTCCGACAAAGCAATTTCCTTAAATCACAATCATGTTATTCCCCCCCCATACCCTATCCCCTCACTTCCCAATGGACTCCATCAGCTCGCTGTTATTTCAAGGACCAAATATAAACTCCTGTGTTTGGTATATAAAGCTCTTCATCACCTGGTCAGTCCCTACATTTTACTCCTCTTCACTTACTTTAGTACCCAGTGACACTGACATTCTTGCTAATTCACAAATGAGACTATGCTATTTTAATGTGGACAGCAATACCCAAGAGGGCTTCCTGTGACACTGCCTGACAGATACAGGAGAGGCGGTGGCCAGAAGCTGTACAACCATGGGGGCATGAGGGGCAGCCAGGCCTGGAGGGTTCTTCTCTGCCCACACCTGAGGGAAAGCTGCCTGTAGCTGAGACAGAAGAGGGTGGTATGGAGGAGGTCCCTAAGAGATGTTCAAACTGGAGGGGCAGAGTGACAAGAAGATGCTTCGGGCCAGGGGGCCTAAGGCCAGAGAAGCCTGGTCCTCAGAGAAGGAAATAGTTGCCAGGAGCTTCCAAAGCAAATCCCTACCCAGAAGGGGGTAAGGGCAGTCTGGCAGGACTAGAAAGCAGTGGGTGACCATGCCGTGCCCTAGATGGGCAGTGCGTCCAGGGGTAAGAAACAATTTTACCAGTAGCACCTGGTATAAGGGTGGACTTGGAAGATATTGGACCCAGAGGTTTGGTCAGAGCAGAGTAAGTGGCTCCAGTATCAACCAGGAAATCAACAGGCTGGCCCCCCGATTTTCAAACATACCCTAGGTTCTCTGGGGCCCAGAGAAAAAGAAAGAGAACCAAGGTCTTCTCAGCTTGTCCCCTCAAGAGAGAGGACATTTCTGGGCCAGCTTCAGGCAGGACATTCATTTTTTTCCAATGGTCTTTTCCCTTACAATAGGCCCACTGGTCCAAGCCTAGTGGCTACTGTCCAAGGGGACGCTGGGAAGGACCCTGGTTGGATTTCCTCAAGGCACGGCCACGGCATGGGCACCCTCTCTACCTGCCTCTTTGGCCGGGGTGTCCCTCAACATTAAAAACTTTCAGAGCTATCTCAACTAATTGGGATATGTTCATGCCTTCAAAACCCTCCTGCTTCCGTAACTTCCTACATATATCTGAGGCAGACTGGCTGACATGCAATATTCACAGACCTAAAATTCTGGGGGTTTCAGGATCTAGAGTACTATAGGTTAGGTAAGCCTCATATAGTCATTCTAGGAATACACCAGGGGATTCCTCCAGACTTTGAACAACCTCAGGGATTTTGTCATGTTAATAGGCTTCCTGGCTGCAGCTCTAAGACCTGGAAGGAAGAATCTATGATAAGCAGAGTGCTGTGCCACTGTGAGGAGAATTAGGATCCCAGGAAGGCCGTTCAGAGGGAAAACTAGTTTCTACCTGATTATGGTGTTCCTCTATTGAGTCCCCGTCTGGTCCAAGGACAGCTTTCCTTTTATCTTCTCTCTCTCCTTTGTAGTGAGGAGGGCGGCAAGAAGTTGCTGACAGTCATCCCATGTGGGTTGGTGGGTATGAAAAACAGGTTCTAGGAGATTAATCAAAGCCTGTGGTTCATCAGAAAAGGGGGGATTCTGATCTTTCCAGTTATATATACAGGCTCGAACCCAGATACAGTGGAGGAGGGGATCATCTCGGGAATCTTCAGAAGAGTCCTGTAAGACTTTCTTCTCCTCTTTTGCTGGAGTATCCAGTAATCTTCCTTATCTGTCCCCACAGACTGGGTGACCAAAATGTGGATACCATTTTTCATGGTCACTGCCCTCAGCCAGGAAGGGGGGTAAGAGATGATTTGCAGCCAAATGTCAACATAGGGATACTGATCTGGATGGTCAGGCTCACTGGTGACAATCTGGTGCACTGTGCTCTATCATATGTGCCTTCTGGTGGCCATCCCACCCCAAAGGAAGGCCACTCCTTTTGGCAAAATAATTTTAGTTTGTTCTTTCTCCACGATATGCCATAATCATGAGGTTTGACTGTTTTGGAGAAATGATTAAGAAGGTGATCAAGGAGTACCAGCCTTTGAAGTGGAATTCCCCATGATAAGAATGGCTAAGTTGACAGATAATTTTATACCACTGTGGGGGTGGGAGGGGGGAACCCCTGATTAGGAGTGACAATGTCCTTTCCTTATTATTAGTCTTCTAGCAGGCTTTTTGAAGACTGCTTTTTCTTGACAAAACAGCCAAACCTCTGTCCCTTCTATGACCAGTTGTCAAATTTCTCAACTCCTTTTCTTAAAACTTATCAGAGCTCCCTAATCAACCAAACAGACAGACAAATCTCAAACACTAACTATACAGACACATAGAAGCTAAAGGCAAACTCCTGCTTTTCTCAGGAATGCCATGAGGGGGTTTTCAAGTTAATAATCTCTCCCTAGGAAGGAATTTGTGACCAAAGAAGAACTAGAGGTCATCATTAATCACAAAATAGATAAGTTTGACTATATCAAGTTAAAAAGTTTTTGTACAAACAAAATAAATGCAGAGAAGATTAGACAGGTAGCAATAAACTGGGAAAGTATTTTTACATTCAAAGGTTCTGATAAAGGCCTCATTTCTAAAATATATGTAGAGAATTGACTCAAATATATAAAATTCAAGCCATTCTCCAGTTGACAAATCGTCAAAAGATATGAACAGACAATTTTCACATGATGAAATTAAAACTATATCTAGTCATATGAAAAGTTGCTCCAAATTAGTATTGATCAGAGAAATGCAAATTAAGACAACTCTAGGATACCACTACACACCTGTCAGATTGGCTAAAATGACAGGAAAAGATAATGATGAATGTTGGAGGGGATGTTGGAAAACTGGGACACTGATGCATTGTTGGTGGAACTGTGAACGGATCCAACCATTCTGGAGAGCAATCTGGAACTATGCTCAAAGAGTTATCAAACTGTGCATACCCTTTGACCCAGCAGT
This sequence comes from Myrmecobius fasciatus, assembly GCA_023553655.1. Classification (NCBI taxonomy): domain Eukaryota; kingdom Metazoa; phylum Chordata; class Mammalia; order Dasyuromorphia; family Myrmecobiidae; genus Myrmecobius; species Myrmecobius fasciatus. The sequence goes on along the minus strand of JAJPUD010004381.1, from coordinate 13,885 downwards.
GTTTATATTGAGCTTGTATCCCAAAGAGATCTTAGAGGAGGAAAAGGGACCCACATGTGTAAGAATGTTTGTGGTAGCCCTTTTTGTAGTGGCTAGAAACTGGAAATTGAAAGGATGCCCATCAATTGGAGAATGGCTGAATAAATTATGGTATATGAATGTTACGGAATATTATTGTTCTGTAAGAAACGACCAGCAGGATGATTTCAGAGAGGCCTGGAGAGACTTGCATGAACTGATACTGAGTGAAATCAGCAGAACCAGGAGAACGTTATACACAGCAACAAGACTATACGATGATCAATTCTGATGGACATGGTTCTCTTCAACAATGATGTGATTCAAACCAGTTCCTATTGTTCAGCGATGAAGATAGTCATATACATCCAGAGAGAGGCCTGAGGGAACTGAGTGAGAACCACAACACAGCATTTTAATGCTTTCTGTGAATATTTCCATGCATTTTGTTTTCCTTCTTAGCTTGTTTTTTTTTTCTCTCTCTTTCTAGATCTGATGTTTCTTGTGCAGTAAGATAACTGTATAGCTATATATACATATATTTGATTTGTCATATAATTTAACATATTTAGCATGTATTAGATTACCTGTCATCTAGAGGTGGGGGGTGGGGGGAAGGAGGGGAAAAGCTTGGGAAAAAAAAGTTTGCAAAGATCAATGTAGAAAAATCACTCATATGTTTGGTAAATAAAAAGCTTTTAATAAAAAAAAAAATCTCTCCCTCTCAGAAATTCAAATTGAGCCTTTCAAATAGGCTTCCAGGCTCCAAGCTGGTGAGCTCTCTGCCTTCACAGAGAGTGCCCAGAACTCAGATTCGTGTCCTAAGGCTCCCAGACTTGTGCCAACAGGCACCCAGACCCAGATAGCGCTCTAAAAGCACCCAGAATTGTGGCCAAAGGCACTCAAACCCAGATGCTGCTGCATGGTGTCCTGTCAACATCTCCCAGATTAATGAAAAATAGAATTGTTTTCAAATAGTTCTTCAACCCCAATCTTAATTTTTCATATTTCTTTTCTGGGGACCAATCAGTGTCTCAACACCCAGACAGACAGACACACAGACAGACAGAACTTACCCTGAAGGGGTTTCAAACAGACTTTCCCATGGCCAGGTGGAGGTGTCCACCTTGAACTCTTGCCGCGGCTGAAACTGCTCTCTTCCTGGGACTCCGGGACCAAACAGAGTTGGCCTTCCCTAAAGAGCCCAGGTCCTGTCGCTTCAAGGCTTCAGGAGGAGACCTGCTAGTCTCTGATATGCAATACTGCTCTCAGATCTCATATCTCATGGGGGACCTCAGGGAGAAACTGAGGCAGTATCACACATTGGAGATTAGGTAATATTTTATTGATATTAATGGAGAAGTAAGACTAGTTGACTGAATAGGACTATTGTCTCAAAGTATTCAGTGAGGGGTATAAGACTCCAGGGCTCAGGGGAACAAAGAGTTCATGGGGCAGAAGGAGGGGTTGGGCACTGGGGGGATTGGAGTTCCAGGAAAGGACTATCAATTCAGTTCTGACAGGTTGGGGGTGTGGAGAATCATAAATTCTGATAAGTTTGGGAAGAACCTAGGAGATCCTGAGTCTGGGGCCATAAAGATAAGGGGTATGTCTAAGTATTTGAGATGGGCCATCTGGAGGTTTTATGACTCTTTGGGATGCTAGCCCCATTATTTGTGATGGTCAGAAGAGGGGTTGATACTGAGGTAGAACAATTAAGGGAAACTGAGGCATGAAAACTGTGGCACAACACCTTGGCCTGAAGTGAATCCCCCTTCTGGTGTCCTTTACAAAACATAATAGAAATCTCTCTAGGTCCATGGACAACTTGCAGTAATTGTAGAATTTCCCCTGCATACTTAATGGGGGAATGTCTGGTTAAAAAACGCTCTTTTTTTCCAAATAGCCCCATGAGCACATAAGTCATGAAAGGCATGTTTGGAGTCAGTGTAGATGCTCACTCTCATTTCTTTCCCTAGTTCCAAAGCTGGTGAGGGCGAAGAATTCGACCTTCTGAGCAGAGGTCCGGAGGAGTGGCTTGGCCTCCAAGGTGTTACTAATTTTCACCCCAGAATAACCTGCCTTTCTTTCCCTATTTTCAAGAAAACTGGACTATCAGTAAACTGTTCACCATCTGGATTATCAAGAGGAATGTCCCACGTCAGGTTGACTGGAGTAGACAGAACCTAAAGCTTCCTCGCAATTATGAAGGATGAGCGTTGTCAGGGAACAGGGTAAGGGTTGAGAGAGTGTCACACTAGGAAAGTCAAGTTGGGGTGTCCAGCAGGAGGGCCTCCCCCTAGTAAGCCACCGGTGCCCTTTGGCTTCCAAAATGGTCTGAACCCAGTGGGGACTAGAACCTCCAGTGGCTGCCCTAGGGTGAGCAGTGATACTGTGGTCCTTCTGATTAAGGAGGCCTCCAAGCAGTTTCTTTGAGGCAGGTTCTGGGAGTTACAAGAGCTGAGGGAAGGAGGCCCAAGGACTTACTAGACTGATAGGCCACGTGGGCCGCACACAAGCAAACCTGATGTCCTCGGGAGTCTTGAAAGGTTTTTATAGCAGCAGCCAGAGAAGCCTCTCTGCTTGGGCTACTAATAAGGAGACTGCTATTAAGCGATCTTCGCCAGTGTCTGCCCAAATACAGCCAGAGGCCTGAGAAGAGAAAGTCGGGTCCCCAGTTTCACATTAAGTCCAGCCCCAGTGAGGGGACAGGACAGGAGCAAAGGACAAGAGAAGAGTGTTTGACTAGCAGGGCCCCAAAGGGACAAGGCAGAGGGAAGATCTCAGAAGAGCTCCCTTCAATTCCCATCACCTTAAGCTAGAGTACCAGGTCAGGGCAGGGATGGAGGCTCCCAGGAAGTCAAAGAGAAATTCAGTGGGCTTAGCTGCCACATCCAAAGTTACCCTGAGTGAGGGAGCAAGGGGGAGGCTGGCCAAACCCTGGGCACCGCTCCTGGTCCTGAGGAGACCAGAGGACAGCACATTGGGAAGAGGCACTCAAGCCCCCTGCGGGCAGCCTCTCTCCCTGTGCCCCTGTGGCTGCACTTAGGGCACAGGTCTGGGGTTTCCTTCCAGAACAATCTCAAGCCCAGTGGCCCGGGCCATGGCATCTGGGGCACGAACCCCCAAGGTTCCCGGATATGGCAGCGGCTTTCTGACCCTCACCCTCCCTCGGCCTTCCTTCCCTTCTGCCTCAGCCTGAACCTTATTGTTGAAAACTGGGGAGTCTGAGGCCCTGGCTAACTGCTGCAGCTTCCCCCGAATGTCTGGAGCTGCCAGACTAATAAAAGGCCTGCTGAGGGCAGTGGTCCCCTCTGGAGAAGTGGGGCCCAAGTTAGTGTGTTTCTTTAGAGCCCCTACAAGGAGCCCCTGAAAGAGGGCAGGCTTTCCTTAGCTCCTTGGGTAACTGCCTTAAGTTTTTCATAATGAACCTGCCTAATTCCTTTCTTCTTACCCTCAGTGAGACAGATTAGAAAATGATCCCTTCTCTCTGTGCCTCTGCTTCCTTCCTGATAATCCTACCCAGGATCTGAGACTGGGGCAGCAATAGCCCCTGGGGGCATCTATCAGAGAGAGGATTTAGCCATATAGTCCCCAAACTGCTGGGATAAATCCCAGATTCTCTTTTCCCCTCTATGGTGCAGCAAGAGGAAATAATGATGGCAACATCTCCCCACGTAAGATCAAATTAAGGGAGATGGCTTCAAAGTCCTCAATATATCTAGTGGTGTCCTCGAAGTAAAGGCAAAGTTTTCCTTAATTTAGGAAAGGTCTGACATTGAAAAAGGCACATGCACTCTGAGTGTTCCACCTGCAGAGTCTGCTACTTTTCTCAATGGGCAGAGTTTAGAAGAGGTGGCCCACTCAGGATCCTTAGGGAAAGAAAAAGAGATCTTACTTCTTATAGGGAGGGACTGAGGAGCTGGGGCTGGAAGTTTAAGAAACCAGTTTAAGAGATGAGGGTACAGAGGGAAGGGTACTGAGCTGAAGAAATATTGTCAGACATAAGGTTCAGATCTTGATAAGGGGGTGTCTCAGAAGGGTTTCTTGGGCTTCCTGAGAAGGATTGCCTAAAACAGCAAATAGGGGATCCCTTGCCCTTGGAGGAATAGAAAAGAAGGGTCATCTAAGAGGTCAGTGTTCAACTCATCTCTAGAAGGTTTAAAGATAGAGGTGAACTGCCCCATCCTTGCCACAAGCCTTAGAATTCCTAGATCTGTAGCATCCACCTCTGCAGGCATCCCAGGGAGATGAAAGATGCAAAGGTTCCTTAATCAAGAAGCAACTTTGTCAAGTTCCTAGGGAAACTTTACCACCTTTTCACCTTTTCTGGGATGCCAGATGTTATAGGATGGCTTTTGGCAAAGATGGGATAGTCCTCTTTCGTGTCATTTTTGTCTGCATCTGTGTCTCTGCAGAATGTCTGCATCATGTTCTATGAACTAGATTTGTTACCTGGAAAGATTTAAAATGCAACCAGAAAAAAATAACCCTCTATGCTGTAGTTAGAATGCTGGGGAGAGTTCTTAAAAATCCTAATTTTTTTCCTGTGAACTTCAGCTCTGGTCAAGCTGGGGACTACACAAAAAAGTCAGCTAATTAAAATTAAAATAACATTTTAACAGATTCTCAAAATTTTGAGAAGAAAGATTAAGAAGTTTGGCAATTGGGCAGCTAGGTGGTGCAGTGGATAGAGCACCAGCTCAGAATTCAGGAGGACCTGAGTTCAAATCTGGCCTTGGACACTTAACACTTTCTACCTGTGTGACCCTGGGCAAGTCCCTTTACCCCAATTGCCTCAGGGAAAAAAAGTTTGGCAATTAGTCATTTTAAGATGGCAAGAAAAATTCCTGAAACATTGGGGATAATTCCAGTAATTTATCCCATTCTGAAAGAAAAGAAAAAGAAAAAACATACTAGGCAAATAGCAATTTTTTACTAACTCTTCCTAGACTCCTATCTTGACCCAAGTCCCCTTCTGCTCCTTTGGGAAAGCACTTCAGAAGGTATTAAAGGACCCTGTCCACTCCACTCCTCAGAGCCCTGAATGTATCTCAGTTGTGGGGATTGCTAACAACATGAATATAGCCCAGTTCCCTCCGTTTGCTAACATCTCTCATCTCAGATCAGATTAAGAGAATGCTTAAAGTACTGGAGGGAAGCCCAATTTCTGCCTCACCTATAAAAATGGCAGAAGCATCCATGGGGACCCCTTGTCCAAACACCTCTCCAACCCAGTTTTGGGGGAATAGGGGTAAGGCCCAATGGCCAGCATTCCCTGAGCCCTGGCACCTGAAACTACCATCAAAGGGAGATCCAGGCACCAGTCACCCCAGATTTCAGCAGGTTCTATTCAGGAACTGCCTGGGAAGAATCTGAGTACCCCTGGCAGCACCCAGCATGGCTGTGTGAGGTGAGAAAGCCAGTCAGCCTCTGTAGTTAGTAAGTCCACCATTCTATATTTCACTTGTGGATATGTATTAGCTATGTAACTTTTGGCAAATTATTTTATCTCTGCCCAGTTTTCTGATTTGTAAAGAGAAATAATAATTGCTATTGTGAAGACCACATGATTGCAAAAGTGCTTAGCATAAAATATGCTATATGAATGTTAACTGCTTTATTGGATATACTTACTTCATATTTGAAAATTTTATGAATTTTTTTTAGATGTGACCAACAAATAAATGATTTCTGTATGTGTGTAAAGTAATTTGGAAATTTGTTTGAGATATGATAGTAAAAGCAATTTTTTTTTTGGCTGAGGCAATTGAGGTTAAGTGACTTGCCCAGGGTCACACAGCTAGGGAATGTTAAGTGTCTGAGACCAGATTTGAACTCAGGTCCTCCTGACTTCAGGGCTGGTGCTCTAACCACTGTGCCACCTAGCTGCCCCATGATAGTAAAAGCAATTTTAAAGGAGTTCTAATTAAAGCCCACTAAAGGGATATGTAAATTGTAATCTGCACTGTAACTGTAATCTGTAAAATGTAAATTGCACTGATAGTGTTAAAAGAAGAGTTTGGAAACTTAAGGAAAATATAATTACCTAGAGTCAGACATCTAAGGGCCCTATCAGTAAAAACTGGCACTTTAACCCTTTTCCTGGCTCACAAAAGAAAAATAATTTGCATGAACTGGAAAACAACCAAATGGTAATTCAGTTTGTCTAGAGCATTTAATCAGAATCTAGGAAATCTTATTAACTAAAGACAATTTTAAAATCTGTTCTAGCTCAGTTTTAATAATTGTCTTGTTTTCTCCCTAAAAGAAAAGGGAAACATTTAAGGGAACAGAAATTACAGCTAGGATTATTTGGCTATTACTTAGAAAAAATCTATAATCGTTACCTGTTATTTGGAATTATTGCCAACATGTTAAACCTAAAATTGGTAATTTCTGTGTGTGGAACAAGAGGGATGAGGTGAAAGCCTTATTAGTTCACCTCCAAGTATGAGTTGCGTAACACCTTTCCCCCCTCTATGGAGTACGGAGAAATATCAAACATGAAAACACTAATAATAGATGGAGTAGGTAATAATAAGCTCAACCCCTTCCTTGGGGTTCATGTAAACTCCCCTTGATTTGTAAGCTTGCCAGTTTGGTAACCATTAGGGTAAAGCAACTGAGAACTAAGCTTTAGGATGTGTAGTTCCCCCCCCAAAAAAAATAATGTGTTTACTATAAATCTATAAGCTTGTTTAATGATTGATCCTTTGCACCAGGATAAATTTAAACATATAAAATACGTTAAATAAAAATTTCATAAGTCCTGGTAAACTTTTAGAATAATTTTCTAGCCCTAAGCTTCGATTGGTACTATTAGAGATAAAATCTCTTGGGACTGACTGTAACTGATAATTTTTTGATTGCCTGATCATTAAATCAGTAACCCACTATTCGAGAGAAATGCCATAAATTCTTCAGAAGAATGTCACAGGTAGATGTCTTATCTGGGCGAGAGCTGGGAGGACAATCTTAGCCTCTGCTTAAAATGGAATTCTTCTGACTCAGTTTCCCAGTTCCATTTCTTTGTTTCCCACCTGATTATTCCTGAGTCTGGCTATGAGGTGGAACTATTACTGCATGATTGGTTGTCAAACAGAGCTAAGGATGCTTTATTCTGTCATGTATGCACTCTCAGGCTGAGGCCCTGGCGGATCAGTTTTGATGCTATTATAATCATGTCCCTGCTTTTTTCTCTTATGGCAAATTTCTATAATCAGAGTAAATGGTCAGTAGGAGCCCAGGACCCCAATACCAAGTATGCCAGAGGGTTTCTGCCTTAGAGTTTAAAGATGCTTTCTTTTGTATACCACTTATAAAGATTCACAATTTCTTTTTGCCCTTGAAGGGGCAAACCCAGGGGAGCATAACCCTCCAGCAATGACCATGGGCAGTCATGTCCATAACATGGAGATAGCTCAGAGCCCCCACATATTTGGACAGGCGCTGACTATCCAGTATGTGGATGAATCTTGATCTGCAGCCCCCTTCCCCCACCCAGGGCTGTGAAATTTCTTTGTCCAAAGGCTCACACAGCCTATCAGTTTGATTAATCACTCTCTGAAGCACGATTAATGGGCATGGCTGGATTTTATACCTAACTTTAGTTATTGACAAGCCCCTCTGTGATTCTATTCAAGGCCCTGATACAATTCCCCTCGAATGGGGCCCTGCTCTGGCCAAGGTTTTAAGATCCTGAAAGCTAAACTAATCTCTTGCCCCGGCCTTAGGCCTACAAAAGCCTTTTACACTGTTCCCTGATGGAAGGTGGGCCAGGTCCTTGAGGTCTATCCCAGACCCCTTGCTTACTTTTTGAAGAACTTGGTGTCTTTGGGGTGACCCTCCTGCCACAGCCCCCCTAACTGAGGACGCCTCCAAGCTCACCCTAGGCCAACCCCTGGAGGTTTTAACCCCCCACCGGGTTCAGAGCATTTTAGAAGCCAAAGAGCATCAGTGGCTGCTGGTGGGAGGCTTACTAGACATCAGGCTCTCCTGCTGGACACCCCCGACCTGACTCTGCAGGTGTGTCACACTCTTAACCCTGCCACCCTGCTCCCTGACAACACTCAGTCGGGAGACATCCTTCACAGCTGTGAGGAAGCTTTATTCTGTCTGCTCCAGCAGACCTGACATCCCTCTTGACAACCCAGACGGTGAATGGTTTACAGATGGGTCGAGTTTTCTTGAAACCGGGGAAAGGAAGGCAGGTTACTCCGTGGTGACCCTCAATAGCCCCTTGGAGGCTAAGCCATTGCCTCCTGAGACTTCTGCCCAGAAAGCTGAACCCATCGTCCTAACCAGAGCTTTGGAACCGGGGAAGGGAATGAGAGTGAGCATCTCTACCGACTCCAAATATGCCTTTCATATTTTGTATACTCATGGGGCTACATGGAAAGAGAGGGGACTTTCGACAGCAAAAAATTCTCCTATTAAATATGCAGGAGAAATTGCACAGCTATTGCAAGCTGTCCACCAACCCAGAGAGGTTTCAGTCATGTTTTGTGAAGGACACCAGGAGGGAGATTCGCTTCAGACCGAGGGGAGCAGGCTTGCAGATCAGCCATGGCACCTTTAGTTCCCCAGCTCCCTGACTCACAGCCCTTCCCGTGGCTCCCAGGGACAAGCCCTTTCCTCTTCTGGGTGGTTTCAAACACCCTCAGGCCAGCTTCTAATCCCACAGGCCAGTCAGTGGAAACTTCTTTTTGGTCTATGCCTAGCTACTACTCTCTTGGGGAAACATGCCCTCCAGTCCCTTGTGAAACCTAGCATCATTGTTCACGAGCTAGGAGAAACAATTAAATAGATCTGTCAGGGCTGCTCAATTTTTGCCCAAGTAAATCCTGAAAGGACCTTTAACACCTCCCCCCAAGCCTTTCTGGAGGAAAGGTACATATCTGGGGAGGACTTGCAAATACATTTTACACACAGACCCCCTCTCAGGGGACTTCAACTGCTTTTGTTTTTGGTTGAAACCTTTATTAATTGGGTAAAAGCCTTCCCTTCTAAGACTGAAACCACTCAGAGGTTTTTGCTAAAAGAAATCAAGCCCACTTAAGATTACTTATCATCTCCCCCCTGCCTGGTGTTCTCAGTCTTCTGGGAAGGTGGAAAAAATGAATCACACCCTCAAATGAGTCGTTTCTTAAACTGTGCCTCGGGACGCTAGAGAATTGGGTGAAGAATCTCCCATGAGGAAGGACCATATAAGGTTATTCTGACCTCTCCAATGTCAAACTCGAAGGTTTTTCCCCCAGCTGGACTCATGTTTCTAGAATTAAAAGTGCTACTCCTGTTACTTCTCCCTCAAATAATCCTAGATATTCCTCCGTAGAGGACCTGAAACTACTCTTCTTCAGGATTCCTGGAAACATACTGGATAGAGAAGAGTGAAATTGCCTGTGTCCTTCCCTCCCTCATTCTAGCTTTCTTCTTATTTTCCACTTTTTCCAGATTTACCTTTAACAACACTCTGAGGATGACAGCTTTGCTCCTAGTCTTTTCTCTCCAGCTCTCCTGGTGTTACTCTATGAGCCCCCTTCCAGTGGGGAGATAATAATTCTGTGGGCAGTGGGGGCATTCAGGGTTGCTGGGTGTGCCCTCAGCATCTTTAAGGCAGCCCACAGATGGGACCCGATGCATTATTTGCAAAGGCCCCAGTCCCAAATGTCACCATCCCCACCCTGGATGCCCTAGCTCCCTCTCCAGGAGAGTAATTTTAACCTAACCCGTCTTCTTGCCAGAAAGCATCTCTTGTCCACATAATAATTGTAGGACATACATTCCAAAATTATTCTGGAAAACTCACACATAATGCTTCTACACCAGCTTCCTTGAACCTTCTTCATAACCCCCCAAGAACTAACATCTCTATTGGTAGATTTTTCCTCCAGACTCCAAGCTATGACTTCCAACTATTTGTTCACCCTAAATACCGTCAGCTAACTGATTCTGACACTCAGCACTGGACACTGCCGCTGCCATCTTCAAGCCATGTGCCTCCCCTCCTCAGTCAGAGCCAGTTCTATGCCCCTTATCAGCATGAAGCAGCTCCAGAAGATGAGACCTCCCTCCCTTTGTCCCAAATGAATTTGGGGTGCAAACTGCTTGAGAGGGGAAATCATGCCTCTAGGGGAGACAGCAATAATTTTAAGGTCCCCTGACCTCAGGGGGCTTCTGTTCTAACAATGTCAGTGATTCTAAATCTGCTGGCTTTGGAATCTGATCCTGCAGCCCTCTGCTCTAAGAATGCTATTTTTCTGTCAATGAGTATAAAAGTCCTCTGGCCTAGGAATAGAATAATAATATTTCTTCCTTTACACTTTAGGGAAGATATATTAGTGATCCTGAGACTCTCTCACCTTTGGAGACTATTGTTCTAACTGTCTGTCAATGATTTCAAGTGTTCTGGCCTCAAACAGTCCTACAAACATTACTGTCTGTTGGTCAGTGATACCCAAATTCTTGAGGCCACTCCTGGGTCTCCCTAGGCCACAAAATTAGCATATCTACAACATGAAGAACTAGATAAATGTCTCCTTGGAATTTAGCCACTTCAATTGCAATTACATTAAACTTTGCCCCTAGACTTGGAAATGGGTTCAAGCCTGCTAATTCTTTTGAGATACTTCATGATACTGGTCTGTGACCCTGACCTTTTAGGGTCCCTTCCCAACCTCAATATAACAAAGAGAGCATAAAATTTTGGGGGGCAGAGGCCCTCACATTGGGTGCTAAAAATATTGAGAAAGATACTTCAACAAGATTAGGATTCCCCTGGTTGTGGATTTGGTGAAAGAATTCTCACACTCAATCAGTATTCAAGTTAAGGGGCAAAGATTTATTATGCTGCTTGACAGGGCGCTAATTTCAGGGGAAGCTAGCAAAAAGTCAGAATCAGGGAGATAATTTTGTAGGAAAGAGAAAGATTAATAGTATGGTTTAGATGTATAATTGAGAAGTGGTAGAATAGGGTAGCTCCCATTATTGAGTTCTACAGCTTATTGACCAATAGAATCAATACTGAATTATTGTTATTGGTCAGCACTGTTTGTGCCATTCCCAAGGCTGACTAGATTTAGGGTTTCTCAGGCCTTGCCACTTTCTCACACTTCTTCATAGTCGCTTCACTCAGATCAGTCCATGCAAGTCTCTCCAGGCCTCTCTGAAATCGTCCTGCTGGTCATTTCTCACAGAACAATAATATTCTATCACATTCATATACCATAATTTGTTCAGCCATTCTCCAATTGATGGGCATCCCTTCAGTTTCCAGTTTCTAGCCACTACAAAAAGGGCTGCCACAAACATTTCTTGCACATGTGGGTCCCTTTCCCTCCTTTAAGATCTTTTTGGGATATAAGCCCAATAGAAACACTGCTGGGTCAAAGGGTATGCACAGTTTAATGGCCCTTTTTGCCAGGAAATTTAAAAATATATATCTTTGCCTTTGGCCTAATCATATCCATCTTCCCTAGCAGCCTTCCCTCTTTTCCACTTTGTTCTCTCTCCTTCCACCTCCTTCAGTCTTGCTTATAGGCTTTATAGTAAGGAGCAGAGAGATGGGGAAAGTTCCTGGAAGGAGGAAAAGTGTTTGCTTTAGGTGATTTGGAAGCCAGTTATTAATATGGAATTTAACTCAAGAAGGAGGTAACTTATGGCTCCTTTTCTTTCTGCCACAGAGGTGGCAAAAAAAACCCAGGGGATCCCCAATACTTAGGTGAGTCATAGGGAGGGATATTAACAGGAGAAGACCCGAATTACTATTACAATTGGAAACCAAGCTACTCCCTTATATGGGCCTTTTGTTCTCCTTAAATGAGCTTTTATTGAAGTGGACTTTTGTTGAATTCCTTGCGTTTCTGGTTTGACAAAAATGATCATGTCCCCACAGTTACTATATCCAATCGAAGGGGCAACCCCTGAGGTTATTTTTCTCCCATAGGAGGACCTACTTGTACCCCACTTCTTCCCTTAGCTCCCTTTTGGAATTATCGCCCTGCCAACAGTGTAATAAAATCCTTGCCTCTTTGGAGATTACCTAAGCTTACAAATTCTTTTGAGACACCTTGTGGCACTACCCCCAAATCCCAATATATTTTGCCTCAGTTTCTCACCTATAAAATGATCTGTAAAATGAAACAGCAAACTACCTTTTGGGTTTGTTTGTTTGTTTTGTTTTGTTTTTCCCACCAAGTATCTTTGCCAAGAAAACTCCAAGTAGGGTCATGAAGAGTCAGGCACAACTGATAAACAACAGCACAAATTAGTTTCAGGAGTATATAGAGCCAGACAAACTAAGCCACAGGAGAAACTGTTAGATTTCTTCCTGAACAAACTTTTTGGAGGAGTTTGTAGAGTTTCAGCTCTGCCAGGAGATTTAAAAAATATATATCTTTGTCTTTTGGACTAATCTCCTGGGTATAGAGCAGAGGGAAAATATGACTGTTTGTTTTAGATGATTGAGAGGTCACTTATTAAAATGGAATTTCTTTTTATTCCAGTTATTTTTTCATGAGTTTTTTCAAGGTAGTTTTTTATTGTTTTATTTTTTCCTGGTTATTCATGTACATTACATTTTTTAAAAATACACATTTCTTTATAAATCATGTTGGGAGAGAAAAATCAAAACAAAAGGGAAAAAACCACAAAAGGGAAAAAACAGAAGAAAAAGAAAAAAATTAGTGAACCTAGCATGTGTTGATTTACATTCAGTCTCCATGGTTCTCTCCCTGATGCAGATGGCATTTTCTATACAAAGTTTATTGGGATTGCTTTGGGTCAGTGAAAAGAATCAAGTCTTTCATATGCAATGATCAACTATGAAATTATTATTACGTACAATCTTGCTATTATTATGTACAATATATATGACTGGTTCTACTTGTTTTGCTTAGCATCAGTTCATGGAAATCTTTCCAGGCATTTCTAAAATCAGTTTGTTCATCAGTTTTTACAGAACAATATTACACTCCTTTCATATATCATAACTTATTCAACCATTCCCCAAATGATGAGCATCTACTCATTTCACAAAAAGAGCTGCTGCAAACATTTTTGCACATGTGGGTCCTTTTCCCTCCTTTATGATTTCCTTGGGAAATGTATGTAGTGTCTCTGTTGGATCAAAGGGTGTGTATAGGTTTAGAGCCCTTTGGGCATAGTTCCAAACTGCTCTCCAGAATCATTTCACAACTCCATCAACAATGCATTTGTGTCCCAGCTTTCCCACATCCCCTCCAACATATATCATTGTCTTTTCCTGTCATCTTATCCAATCTGAGAGGTGTGAAGTGGTACCTCAGAGTTCTTTTAATTTGCATTTCCCTAATCAATAGTGATTTAGAGCATTTTTTCATATGACTATAGATGGCTTTAATTTCATCATCTGAAAATTATCTGTTCATATTCTTTAACCATTTATCAATTTGGGAATGACTTATATTGTTATAAATTTGACACAGTTCTTTATATATTTTAGAAATGAGGCCTTTATCAGAAACACTGGCTTTAAATTTTTTTTCCCCAGCTATGTATTTCCTTTTTAGTCTATCTTGTGTTGGTTTTGTTTGTGCAAAACTTTTTAATTTAATGTAAATAAACTTATCCATTTTGCATTCTTTATAGCTCTATAATTCTTTTTTGGTCCTAAATTCCTTCCTTCTCCAAAGATCTGATAGGTAAACCATCCCCTGCTATCCCAAACTGCCCATTTCATTACCACCTATGCCCAAATCATGTTCCCATTTTAACCTTATTTTGGTATGGCATGTGAGATGCAAGTCTATGCCGAGTCCCTGACACATTACCTTCCAGCCTTCCCAGCAATCCTTGTGAAACAGTGAATTCTTTCTTATTCCAGAAG
>JAJPUD010004380.1:187798-199988 GCA_023553655.1 Myrmecobius fasciatus | reverse complement strand
AGAAATTAGAGGTGGAAGGGATACCATACTGAAAAAGAAAAAGGGGGGAGGGGGGAAAAGGAGGCAAAATAAAGTAAAAATATAGGAGGTAAAATAAGGCAAAATCTCATAAAGAGACATAGAAGATCTAATATAATTGAGGGGAAGAAGGGAGGGCGATGAGTATTGATTGTGTAAACCTTACTCTCATTAGATTGGACTCTAAGAGAGTATATCAGACACATTTGGCTTCAAAGAAAGCACTGACCCTCCTTGTGGGAAGGTAGGAGGGAGGGAAGAAAAGGAAAGGGACAAACTAATAGAAGGATTAGGGGAAAGGTATAAAGGGGAGGGAGGGACTCTAAAGGGAGGAGGATTATTGGTGGGAGGTGGTCATCAAGAGCAAAGTACTGGGGAGGGGGGAAGGGAGAGAGGGGAAAGGGAAGAGAAAATCATAACTCTGGGTAAATAAGATGGCAGGGAATACAGATATAGTTATTTTAACTGTGAATGTGAACGGGATGAACTCTCCCATAAAACGGAAGCGGGTAGCAGACTGGATTAAAAGCCAGAATCCTACAATATGTTGTTTACAAGAAACACATCTAAAACATAGAGATACATACAGAGTGAAGGTAAAGGGCTGGAGCAGAATCTTCTATGCTTCAGGTGAACAAAGAAAGGCAGGGGTAGCAATCCTTATCTCAGATCAAGTAAAAACAAAAATAGATCTAATTAAAAGAGATAAGGAAGGAAACTACATTTTACTAAAGGGTTCCATAGACAATGAAGCAGTATCAATACTTAACATATATGCACCAAGTGGTATAGCATCCAAATTCCTAGAGGAGAAGTTAAGAGAGATGCAAGGAGAAATAGACAGTAATACTATACTAGTGGGAGATCTCAACCTTGCTCTCTCAGAATTAGATAAATCAAATTCCAAAATAAATAAGAAAGAAGTTAGGGAGGTTAACAAAAGGCTAGAAAAGTTAGGTATGATAGATCTCTGGAGGAAATTGAATGGTGATAGAAGGGAGTATACTTTTTTCTCAGGGGTTCATGGAACTTATACAAAAATTGATCATGTGTTAGGGCATAAAAACCTCAAAATCAATTGCAGAAAAGCAGAAATAGTAAATGCATCCTTCTCAGATCATGATGCAATAAAACTCACATGTAATATAAGGCCAGGAGAAAATAGGCCACAAGTTATTTGGAAATTAAATAATCTAATCCTGAAGAACGAATGGGTGAAAGAGCAAATTATAGACACAATCGAAAATTTCATCCAGGAGAATGACAACAATGAGACAACATACCAAAATTTGTGGGACTCGGCTAAAGCGGTTATAAGGGGTAATTTTATATCTCTAGATGCTTACTTGCGTAAAACAGAGAAGGAGAAGATTAATGAACTGGGCTTACAATTAAAAAAGCTAGAAAAAGACCAAATTACAAACCCTCAATTAAATACCAAATTGGAAATTCTGAAAATTAAAGGGGAGATCAATAAAATTGAAAATAAGAAAACTATTGAATTAATAAATAAAAGTAAGAGTTGGTTTTATGAAAAAACCAACAAAATAGATAAGCCTTTAGTTAATTTGATTAGAAAAAGAAAAGAAGAAAATCAAATTATTAGTCTCAAAAATGATAAGGGAGAACTTTCCTCCAATGAAGAGGAAATTAGAGTAATAATTAGGAGTTTCTTTGCCCAACTTTATGCCAATAAATTTGAGAATGTAAATGAAATGGAGGAGTATCTACAAAAATATAGATTGCCCAGATTAACAGAAGAGGAAATAAATTATTTAAATAGCCCTATTTCAGAAAAAGAAATAGAACAAGCTATTAATCAACTCCCTAAGAAAAAATCTCCAGGACCAGATGGATTTACATGTGAATTTTACCAAACATTCAAGGAACAATTAATCCCAATACTATATAAACTATTCGAAAAAATAGGGAAAGAAGGTGTACTACAAAATTCCTTCTATGACACAGATATGGTGCTGATAGCTAAACCAGGTAGGGAGAAAACTGAGAAAGAAAACTATAGACCCATTTCCCTAATGAATATTGATGCAAAAATTTTAAATAAGATTTTAGCAACAAGATTACAGAAAGTCATCCCCAGGATAATACATCATGACCAAGTAGGATTTATACCAGGAATGCAGGGCTGGTTCAATATTAGGAAAACTATTAGCATAATCAATTATATTAATAACCAAATTAATAAAAATCATATGATTATCTCCATAGATGCAGGAAAAGCCTTTGATAAAATCCAACACCCATTCCTATTAAAAACACTGGAGAGTATAGGAATAAATGGGCTTTTCCTTAAAATGATAAGTAGTATCTACTTAAAACCTTCAGCAAGCATCATATGTAATGGAGTCAAACTAGAACCATTCCCAATCAGATCAGGAGTGAAACAAGGCTGCCCACTGTCACCATTACTATTTAATATTGTATTAGAAATGTTAGCTTTAGCAATAAGGGAAGAAAAAGAGATAAAAGGAATCAGAGTAGGTAGTGAAGAAACCAAATTATCACTCTTTGCAGATGACATGATGGTATACTTAGAGAATCCTAGAGACTCAACTAAAAAACTACTAGAAACAATTCACACCTTTAGCAAAGTGGCAGGATACAAAATAAATCCACATAAATCATCAGCATTTTTATATATTACCAATAAAGTTCAGCAGCAAGAGATACAAAAAGAAATTCCATTCAAAATAACTGTTGATAGTATAAAATATTTGGGAATTTATCTGCCAAGGGATAGTCAGGAACTATATGAACTAAATTACAAAACACTTTCCACACAAATCAAATCAGACCTAGTCAATTGGAAAAACTTAAAATGCTCATGGGTAGGACGAGCGAATATAATAAAAATGACAATACTACCCAAACTAATTTACTTATTTAGTGCCATACCAATCAAACTCCCAAGAAATTATCTTACAGATCTAGAAAAAATAGTAGCAAAGTTCATTTGGAAAAACAAAAGGTCTAGAATTTCAAGGGGATTAATGAAAAAAAAGGCTGAAGATGGTGGACTTGCTGTACCAGATCTAAAACTATATTATAAAGCAGCGGTCATCAAAACCATTTGGTACTGGCTAAGAAATAGAGTAGTCGATCAGTGGAATAGGATAGAATCACAAGACAAACTAGGCAATAACTATAGCAATTTGGTTTTTGATAAACCCAAAGACCCCAGCTTTTGGGATAAGTATTCACTATTTGACAAAAACTGCTGGGAAAACTGGAAACTAGTGTGGAAGAAATTAGGGCTTGACCCACATCTAACACCACATACCAAGATAAGATCTAAATGGGTTCATGATCTGGATATAAAGAGTGATTTTGTAAACAAGTTAGAGGAACATAATATAGTTTACCTCTCAGACCTGTGGAGATGGAATAAATTTATGTCCAAAGAAGAACTGGAACTTTTAATTGAAAACCAGATAGATAACTTTGACTATATTAAGTTAAAAAGTTTTTGTACAAACAAAATCAATGCAGACAAGATTAGGAGGGAAGCAATAAATTGGGAAATCATCTTTACATTTAAGGGTTCTGATAAAGGTCTCATCTCTAAAATATATAGAGAATTGTCTCATATTTATAAAAATTCAAGCCATTCTCCAATCAATAAATGGTCAAAGGATATGAACAGACAATTTTCAGAGGATGAAATTAAAACTATTTATAGTCATATGAAAAGGTGCTCCAAATCACTATTGATCAGAGAAATGCAAATCAAGACAACCCTGAGATACCACTTCACACCTGTCAGATTGGCTAAAATGACAGGAAAAGTTAATGATGAATGTTGGAGGGGTTGTGGGAGGGCTGGGACACTGATGCATTGTTGGTGGAGCTGTGAACGGATACAGCCATTCTGGAGAACAATCTGGAGATATGCTCAAAAAGTTATCAAACTGTGCATACCCTTTGACCCAGCAGCATTTCTATTGGGCTTATATCCCAAAGAAATCATAAAGGAAGGAAAAGGCCCCACATGTGCAAGAATGTTTGTGGCAGCCCTTTTTGTAGTGGCTAGAAACTGGAAATTGAATAGATGCCCTTCAATTGGAGAATGGCTGAATAAATTATGGTATATGAATGTTATGGAATATGATTGCTCTGTAAGAAACGACCAGCAAGATGATTTCAGAGAGGCCTGGAGAGACTTACATGAACTGATGCTAAGTGAAATGAGCAGAACCAGGAGATCATTATACACGGCAACAACAGTACTATATGACGATCAATTCTGATGGACATGGCTCTCTTCAACAATGAAATGTTTCAAACCACCTCCAATTGTTCACTGAAGAAAGCCATATACACCCAGAGAGAGGGATGCGAAATGTGGACCACAACATAACATTCTCATACTCCTTGATTGATGTTTGCTTACATTGTGTTTCCTTTATCTGATATATCGTTTGTGTAGATAAGATTTTTCTTGCACACCAATGATAAGTTTGGAAATATGTATACATATATTCGATTTGCCAATATTTTAACATAATTAACATGTAGTGGATATCCTGCCATCTAGGGGAGGGGTGGGGAGTTGGGGGGAAAAATTTGTAACGGAAAGCTATGTAGGGGTTCTTGTTGAAGAATTACCCACACATATGTTATGCAAATAAAATAAAAATTTATAAAAAAAAAAAAAAAAAAGAATACTATGGTGAAAAGCTTCCTAGAACTTGAAGTCTAAGGAATCAGTGGTTGGATTGAATGCCACTGAGCCCTAATACATAGTAGTTATGGATTTTGAGAAATTCATTTAACCTGAATCCCAGCTTCTTTGCAAGAGAAATGATTATTTTTATCTTGTGTTATTAGTAATTATTCAATCAGGACCAAGGCTTTTTCTCTTTTCCTATTTCCTCTTCCAGAAGCCAATGAGTGTGGGAAATCTTGCTGAAAAACCCAGCCAGGCTAAGATCTAATCAAATAGTAAAATAGATTGTAAGTATAAATTAATGGGAGAATTCCTGCTCACTGTGTTTACTCAGACAATTCTGGGAAAATATGGGTTCTCCCTTTTGTTAGACAGATGATATGGAAATTATTAGGTCTCTTTGACCAAGACTTCGGTGATCCAAGTCATGTACTTTAAGACTTTCATTATAAGAAAATTTAGATCCCATTATAATATCAATTCTCTCATCATTACCATTCAGAGTTGATTATTACCCTTAGGAGCATCTTCTAAGGATATCTAAATTGTGAGCCCACTAACATGAGGGATCTTTGCACTGGAGAGTGCTACTGATCTCTTTTTATTCATAAAGACAGTAACCTTATTAATAAAATGATTACATTACCCAGAAAAAAAAAAAAGAAAATGACACCCTCAGAAATGCAAATTAAGACAACTCTGAGATACCACTACACACCTGTCAGATTGGCTAAAATGACAGGAAATGATAATGATAGCTGTTGGAGGGGATGTGGGAAAACTGGGACACTGATACATTGTTGGTGGAACTGTGAATGGATCCAACCATTCTGGAGAGCAATTTGGAGCTATGCTCAAAAAGTTATCAAACAGTGCATACCCTTTGACCCAGCAGTGTCTCTATTGGGCTTATATCCCAAAGAGATTTTAAAGGAGGGAAAGGGACCCACATGTGCAAGAATGTTTGTGGCAGCCCTTTTTGTAGTGGCAAGAAACTGGAAATTGAAAAGATGCCCATCAATTGGAGAATGGCTGAATAAATGATGGTATATGAATGTTATGGAATATTATTGTTCTGTAAGAAATGACCAGCAGGAGGATTTCAGAGAGGATTGGAGAGACTTGCATGGACTGATGCTGAGTGAAACGAGCAGAACCAGGAGAACATTATACACAGCAACAAGACTATACGATGATCAATTTTGATGGACATGGTTCTCTTCAACAATGATGTGATTCAAACCAGTTGTGCTGTGATGAAGATAGTCATATACATCCAGAGAGAGGCCTGTGGGAACTGAGTGTGAACCACAACACAGCATTTTAACGCTTTCTGTGAATATTTCCATGCATTTTGTTTTCATTCTTAGGTTGTTTTTCTTCTTCTTCTCTTTCTAGATCTGATGTTTCTTGTGCAGTAAGATAACTGTATAGATATGTATAAATGTATTGTATTTGTCATATAATTTATCCTATCTAGCATGTATTAGATTACCTGTCATCTAGGGGTGGGGGGTGGGGGGAGGGAAAGGAAAAGCTTGGGGAAAAAAAGTTTTTTTTTGCAAAGGTCAATGTTGAAAGGTCACTCATATGTTTTGCAAATAAAAAGCTTTATAAAAAAAAAAGAAAAAAAAAAGAAAATGACACCCTCCAGCCACAGGGGGCTGGGCAAATGGGGACAGCTGGAAGTCACCATCCCGACCATTGTCACTAAATGGACACCAGGAAATGGACTAAGGACACAGAGAGTCCTCCTTCTATCCTCCAGGCAGACCGGGGCCATCCTCCGTTGCCTTTGTACTCCAAGCCCTGGCCACCCTCCTCTACATCTCCTTCACGCCTGGGGCCATGACACCATCTTGTATTTCGCCCTGATCAAAAAATTCATCCCTTGAGGATCATGAGAAAGGAGGATCCTTGGACAGCAGATGGTCTGCCCTTGGGACACATGGTCCTTCCTGCTCGAGTTCCAAGTACACAGTAAGTGCTTACTAAGTGCCCTTCCTTCCTTCATTCCTTCCTTCCTTCTTCCTTCCTTCCTCCCTCCCTTCCTTCCTGCCTTCCCTCCCTCCCTTCCTTCCTTCTTTCCCTCCCTTCCTTCTTTCCTTCCCTCCTTTCTTCCTTCTTTCCCTCCCTTCCTTCTTTCCGTCCCTCCTTCCTTCCTTTCTTCCTTCTTTCCCTCCCTTCCTCCCTCCCTTCCTCCCTTCCTTCCTCCCTTCCTGCCTTCCTTCTTTCCCTCCCTTCCTCCCTCTCTTCCTTCTTTCCCTCCCTTCCTTCCTTCTTCCCTTCCTTCCCTCCCTTCCTTCCTCCCTCCCTCCCTTCCTTCTTTCTTTCCTTCCCTCCTTCCTCCCTCCCTCCCTCCCTTCCTTCTTTCCCTCCCTTCCTTCCTCCCCTTTCTTCCTTCTCCTTTCCTCCTTCCAAAGCCCTTTCTCTGCACATGGACGGGCCTTTCCCCAGTGAGTTTTTGGGAGCTGTCTTGGAGCACTGGTGCTGAGAAAGCCCATCATCAGCCAGTGCTGCTGTTCCTGTATCCAGAGTTCTCCTGTTTCTGCTCACCTCACTGTCTGCTCAGAGACGCCTTTCCAGGGTCTTCTGAGATTCACCTGTGCCCCATGGTTTCCTGTTACATCCATGTGCCGCCCCTTGTTCCGCCATTCCCCAATTGACGGGCATCTCCTCAGTTTCCAGTTCCTTTCCACCCCAAAAAGAGAGCCCTTTGTTTTCTTAGCAGCCCACAGTGACCCTTACAGCATCTCCCAGTCCACCTGTGGAACAAGATCCCTCCAGGGGAGCTTTCTGGAATATGGAAATGGCTTTGGGCCCCACGTGGAAAGGCCCAGGTGAGGATCCTGGCTCTCCTGCATCCAATCTATGTGACTCCAGGGGGTGTCCACCCCTGCCCCCACGGGCCTCAGTTTCCCACTCTGTGAACTAGTGGTTAGCAATAGCCTTGTGATGGAGAAAGCCAAGTGCAGCCAGAGAGGACCGTGGGGACTGAGTGGGGACCACACATCGGATCTTCCCTGTCCTGTTGTCACCTGCTTGCTTTTTCCCTTTCTTCCTCAGTTTCCCTTTTTGATCTGACTTTTCTCGGGCAGCGCGACAATCGCAGAAATAAACAGAGACGGCGCGTACCTGTTTGCAGACAGGGCTCACTGGCCATCTGGGGCAGGGGGTGGGGCAGAGGGGGATAACATTTGGGTCCCAAGGGGTTGCACGGGTGGATGTGGAAAACTTTTTGCATGGATTTGAAAATAAAAAAGAGCAAATAAAGAGGAGGCTGGCTGCCTCAGCGGTCCCCCCCAGGCCCCCATGATGCCTCTGGCCACATGAAGAATTAGGCTGATTCCATAACTTGGGCATTTCAGCTCAGTGGTCTTTGAGACCCACAAAGAGCCGCCCCCCCCCCGCCCGCCCCCTCGGGATCGGCCACAGGCCGGCCCACGGCGGGGAGGGACGTCTTGGGTCCGAGCCAGGCTTCCTCAGCCCCGTGCTGGGCTGGCCGGCTTCCTTTGGTCTTTGCAGGCCTCCCTCTTCTCCCTCAGCTGCCTGCCAGCCCCTCGGTCTCTGCCAGTGCTCAGATTGCTGCCCATTGTCCAGAGGCCCTGGGGAAAATGGCTGAAGAAGGGCACAACAAACAGGCTTCTCTCCCCCCAGCCTGGAGCAGGAGCCTCTGGGAAGTCAGGGAACAGGGGTGCATTCAGGTGTCTGGCTTCTGAGGGAGAGGCTGGAGGCCGCCGGACTGGGCTCCCGGGGGCCTGGAGACCGCAGGGCTCTGTCTGGGGCTCACTGGGGCTCACAGGGACCCTGGGTACCCTGATTGCACTAGGAAAACGAGGTGAAGGAAGGGAAGGCAGTCCAGATCCGGGTCCTCGGGTCTCGGGTTCTCTCGGACCGTGTTCTGCAGAACGAGAGCATCTACCGAGGGTCCCCCCAGTCTGAGGGAATCCCCTCCCGGGCAGCTGACTCCATCAAGGATCCCCCCAGAATGGGCCTCGGGCCTGCCCCAGCAGGGGAGGGCCCTCGGGGGCCGTCCTGGGTGGGGAGGGTCCTCTGGCTTCCTCCAGGGAGTGTGTGAGGCCCCCGTTGGGGGCAGGGCCAGAAGGGGGCACCTCCCTGGCAGCCCAGAGACCCTGAAAGGAAAAGTGGCGTGCTCCAAGGGAGGGAGGAGCACTGGCCACCAGATCTGAGCTAAGCCAGTCAAGGGGAAGCAGGAAGTTACAGGGAGAAGGTGGGCCAGTCCCCTGCCAGCCAGAACCCCCTAACCCCCTCCTGCTCCAGATGTTCTAGAGCAGCCTAGCTTGGGCCAGCTTAATCCAACAAGCTTACAAAACCAAAGTCATCAAAGGAGTTCATTAAGCACCTACTGGGTGCTAAGAGCCCTAAGCGCTAAACAGACACAAATCCATCCTCCCAGCGCTGAAGGGGCTCACAGTTTAATGGGGGGGGGAGTAGTGATGTGCCAGGGACCCCAAAGGAAAGGCTTTCCACCAACAGCTCCGAGGACCAGGCTGGAAGGGAGCCGAGGCTGGAAGGGCACCGGGGAGGAGGGCCAGCCTGGGCAAGCGCTCGGTGATGGGAGATGGGGTGCCCTGGGAAAGGACAACGAGCAGGCTGTGGAGCTCAGAGATCAAGGAGGGCATGAAGGGGAAGGAAGTGTAAGAAGCCTGAAGGGAGAGGCAGGAAGGAGCCAGCCCGAGGAGGAGAGCGTGCCACCATCTTGGCAGAGCCGTCCATCCTGGGCAAAGGGGCCCCGCGGGTGCTGCTGCCGAGGAATCCCTTCTTGGGACTGAGGCTTCATTTTCAATGGGTGAATCCGCCCAAAAGGGGCCACGAGGAAGGGAAGCAAAGATGGAATAATAACCGCCCCCCCCTCAGGGGTCGAGAGGCTTTGGGCTGAGCTTGAAGATCTGCCAAGCTCTGAGCACCTGGTCCTCCCTACGGCCCTGGGGGAAGCTACCATTCCTGTACCCATTTTAGTGACTGGGAAACTGAGGCTGAGGGAAGTGAAGTGACCTGCTCTGACCTGCATAAGTGTCTGGGGCAGTCCTGGAACTCGGGTCTTCAGGGCTAGAACTGAGGGGACTCTGAGAAAACTTACAGCCAAGTCTGGAGGGAGGCAATGGCCTGGGCAGGTATGGCAAGTGAAGCAGCCCATTTTCAAGAAGAGAAAACTGAGGCTCTCCAGGACGGTCCCCAGCTCTGAGACAGCAGCAGCCAACAAAGGAAGCCCCGCCTCCCCATCCCCCAGCCCAGCCGCCCTATTGGGAAAGGACCAGAAGAAGTGGACCCATAGAGTGCCCCCTCCACCAGAACTTCCCAGCAAGCTCTGACTGAGCCCAGATTTTCTCATTTGAAGACAAAGACACAACTCCCAGGAGCTGTGGGGGGGGGTCCCTGACGCCCAGGCCCCGGGCTGGGTGGGGGGTGGGTCATTGTGGGCCAGTGCCAGGGAGAAGCTAGCCACAAATGGGGCTCCCATCGCTTCCCTAGAAAACCTTTGTCCATTCGGGCAAAGAGAAAGGGGGAGGCTCACCGACGAGCTTGGCATGGGCACCGATAAGCACCGTAAGCACACAGCCGGAGGCACGGAGCGCCTTTTGGTGCCAGTCACAAGTAAGTGTCCCAAAGTCTTGAGCGGCGGGTCCCAGGCTGAAGATGCCAGCCTCCTGGGCACAGAGAGAAAGCTCGGGTGTGAAAGATCAAAGGTAACCTGGAAGGAGACCAAGTGGAGATCACATCCAGGCACCCACACCTGGTGCCAGCCTAGCGCCAACATCAAAGCGGAGAGGAGGGGAGGAGGGGGAGGGCTTTGGGGCCGCTCTCAGGCAGGCACTGGCGGGTGGACAGGTGAGGACAGACGCCCTCTAGCTTTGATTGATCTGCGTGAACACGGAAGGAAAGCAGCCCAAGTGGCCCCGCCTCATCTCTGGGAGCCTACCTGGGGGAGGTGGGCACGGGATTGGGAAGGTGGGAGGGCACCCAAGGAGGGGTTATTGCAGCTTAGACTAGACTGTACCCCCTGCAGGGCCCAGGGCAGGGTCCCGAGTGCTCCCACTGGGCAAGAGTGCTCCCACTGGGCAAGGATGCTGTGTGGTGAGGACAGTCTGACTTTGCGGCCCAGGTCTCCCTGGAAGTCAGCCATTCCTCCAAATATGGTCCCCCAGAGCCTGGTACAAAGAGCAGCCAATGGCGGCTTCCGTTCAGTTCTTTCAATGCAGCGCCCGCCTCCGGGCTCCTCCCTCCCATACCTCCCTGGCAGCATTCCCCGGTGGCAGGGAAAGTGATCCCCCAGGGCACAGCCAAGTTAGGTCAGAGCTCCAGGTGGCAGTCACAGGCTGCAGGGCAGCCCCCCCCCCTCGGGGCTAGCTAACACAGTCCCTCCCCTTCCCAGGGTCAGAGGGTGGAGGGGACGTCTTCAAGGTCACCCAGTCCTTTCGGAGGGAGCCTCGGCCTCTGCAGGGTTGCCAGGACACCAGGCCAGATGAGTCACAGCTGGGAGTCCCAGGCTGCTCAGGCCCAGGACCAGAAAGCCTCTGCCGCAAGCTGGGGGGCCCCCTCAGAAGCAGCCCAGCTGCCCACCCTGGCTCTCAGCAGGCACTGCCCACTTCCTGGCCCCTTTCAGGACCACCTTGGTTCACTTGGCATTCAAGGTCTCAAGTGATCCCCTGAGCTCCCACGTGCCCTCTCTGATGCTCGACTGGGGGGCAGCCAGAGGGCACAGAGGGCCCCAGGAAATCACCTTCTCCCACCTGATCCTTTTCTGGGGGAGATGGGCAAAGATGGGGGGGAGTGGGGGATGCTGTGTGTGCACACGGGTGCATATATGTGTATGCATGTATGTGGGTGGGCACGGCGTGTAGTGTGCATCTAAGTACACCAGTGGGTTCTCACTGCACACATGTGGGTGTGGGCGGGTGCAGGGGCTGCCTGTGTCTACTCGTGTCCATGTGCATGTGGGTGTCTTGTATGTGCACGGTCACTGGCATGGGTATGTACGTGGGTGACCGGTTCCATGCACGTGTGTGCCCACCCCCACGGGCACAATCCCCTTTAGGCTGAAACCTGGTTTTCTTGGCCCCAATCCGGAGCCCCCACCCCGCTCCTGTTACAATTTAACTGGAGGCAGC
Source organism: Myrmecobius fasciatus (assembly GCA_023553655.1). Taxonomy (NCBI): domain Eukaryota; kingdom Metazoa; phylum Chordata; class Mammalia; order Dasyuromorphia; family Myrmecobiidae; genus Myrmecobius; species Myrmecobius fasciatus. Next base: position 188,153 of record JAJPUD010004380.1, on the reverse strand, counting down.
CCTAACTAGGAGAGCCTTGGCTCTGGGGACACGGCGGTGATGGGCACTGCCAGGGGGCCCAACTCCTTGCTGGCAAACCCCGCCGACCCAAGTCTCTCCTAACATGGGATGCAGCCGTGCCCGGTGGGAGACCCAGCCCAGCCCACCAGGAGGCAGGGAGACCCAAGCCAAGAAGGGCCGGGGAGGGTCCTAACTGCCCTCGGTGGGCCTCCAGCTGACTCTTATTGGCCGGCCTCCGGGAGGTCCGGGCAGAGGCAGGCTGGGCTGTTCTCAGCAGCCTCCAAAGCTGGGCCCTGCCCGGGGAGGCGTTCAGAGGATGGCAGCGGTGGGCACCTGGCTTAGTTGGGAGGCCCAG
>JAJPUD010004380.1:162536-174961 GCA_023553655.1 Myrmecobius fasciatus | reverse complement strand
CTGGCCATGACTCGGGGGGCATCTGCTCATCTCTGCCCCCCATGCCAGCCTCTGGCCAAGGCTCCCCCCTCTGGAAGGGCTCCCACTATCACACAGAGCTCTACACTGTCAGGGGGAAGGCGCATCTGAACGGCCGGGTTTGGCTGCTCCTGCCCAGACTGACCCCGGCAGCCCTACCCTGGGCAGCTCGGCTGGGCGTTTCTGGCACGCGTGGCCCCAGCCTGGAGGGGAGGAGGGGACGAGGCTTGTCCAAGGCTTCTCGGGACATGAATCTGGGTCCAGGAGGCCAGTCCTTGACCTGTGTCGACTCTGCCCTTGGCACCTGGCCACCAAGCTCTGCGGTGTCTGAGTGCCCGGGGCCAGCTGGGCCATCCCAGGGGATGCCCAAGCAAACGCTGCCCCGCAGAGAGTCCTGTTTGTGCTGCTGAGACTCCGAAGAGGCCCGCGATGTTCCTGAGCTTGGCAGCCGCGCCTGAGCCAGCCGGGCCGATCAGCCTGCCCTCCGGCTGCCAGTTTCCCAGTTCTCACCATCGCTCACACTCGCGCACGTGCACACACATGTGCACACAAGCTCCTGAACACCTGAAGACAGACGGGTGAGTTTCCTGGAACTCCACGGCCCCTGGCCCTGCCCTGTGACCGCAGGCTGCAGGGGCCACTGGGATGGAGGTGGGAAGGAGAGCTCTTAACCTCTTAACCCCTTCTCTGGGCCCAGCCCGAGGACCGGGGTCTCCTTTATGCTCTGGCCAGAGGGACAAAGCTCCGGCAGCTTTGGCCGTGTCTGAGCTCAGGAGGCAGAGAGAAGCTGGGCCTGAGGCTCCCTCGGCCTCCCTCTCCTCGTCTGAACGAGCGGACTCCCAAGGCAGCGCCCGCCCGGCGGGCGAGCTTTTTCTGTGGAGTGGGCAGAGGAGGCCGAGCCCGGGCTGGGAGGCAGAGGACAAGCCGGGCCAGCCTTCCACAGACAGGTACTCCCACACAGTGAAGCTCCCGAGCCACAGGGAAACCCCGGAGCTGGGGAAGCCTGAGAACCACCCCCCCCCCCTGGGTCTGGCAGGGGGCAGTGCCAGCAGCTGCGAACGGCACGTAGGAGACGCAGGGTAGTGGTGGTGCCCTTCCTGGGCAGCAGCTGCCCCAGCCCCAGCTGCTGGCCCAAACAGCTGGCTCCCAGAGCAAGGACCCCCCCCCCAGCACTCTGACGGTGAGCAAATGGAAAGCAGGGATGTCTGGGACAAGGAAGGCTGGCCTCCCAGAGCCCCAGCCCCTGCCCCCAGCTACTGACCACCAGGGAGTAGCCTTTGTCAAGCGGCCATTGTCCCCGTCCTCCTCCAGGTTGGGCTGCTCCCGCCCGCCCCCAGGGGTCAATAAAGCGCCGGAACAAAGGCTTTGGGGGCTGCCGCCCCCCCTCATTCTCCCCCACCCCCGTGCTCCCCTGGTCCTGAATGTCTGCTACATTCCTGCCTTCCCCAGTCATCAGTCAGGGGAAGGGGAGGGGCTGGGCTGGGGCCCCACCCGGCCTGGGGGGGGGCACCGGGAGCGAGAGTGGGGAGCCACTTCTGTGCATCCAGAGAGCAATGCGGAGTCCTCCCTCGGAGACGGGGACAGCCCCTCCACCCCCCAGGGCAGAAGACAAGTTTAAGAGCCTTTTAAAGCTGAGGAACAGCCGGGCTCCCAGAAAGCCCCCCTAGTTCCAGGAGCCGCTGAAACCCAGGGAAGAACGGAGGAGGGGAGGGAGAGGAGGGGAGGGGAAGTTGAGGCAGGCCACGGAAGGAGCTGGCCTGGAACCAGGGGGGCTGCCCCCCGGCCCTCTTTTCTCCATTGCAAAGATGAAGGTGTGTCCCTTCTTTGAAGAGGGAGGGGAGGAGGGGGCCGCAAGCTGCAGCTGGGGGGAGCCGCCCCAGCCGGCCTCGCCTTCCCCAGCCATGCCGGCCAGTGCCCCACTCCTACGTCTCCCTCCAGCCCGGGCTGCCCAGGCGCTCCGGCTTCGCCCGTCCCAGCGCCCGCCTCCGCCACCGCTGGGGCCAGTGGGGGCCCCTCCTCGCAGCGAAGTTGGGCGCAGAGCAGGGGCCGGGGGCTGAGAGCAGGGCCGAGCGGGCCGGTGGGGGCCGGCAGGGGCAGGGAAGGAGTGTTGGGGTGGGGGGCGGGTGGGGGTTCCAGTACGGACTTGGAGTCCGAGAGCTGGAGGGAGGGTTACAAGTACGAGTTCCGAGACGTAGTGCTGGGAGGGGGTTCCAGCACGGACTTGGAGTCCGAGAGCTGGGGTGGGGGTTCACAAGCACGAGTTCCGAGCGTAGTACTGGGGCGGGGTACCAGCACGGGCTCCGAGCCGGAGTGCTGAGGGGTTGGGGCGGGCCGAGGCAGGGCAGGAGTGTTGGGGTGGGGGGGGGGGGTTCCAGCACGCACTTGGAGTCGGAGAGCTAGGGGGAGGGTTACAAGTACGAGTTCCGAGACGTAGTGCTGGGGCAGGGTACCAGCTCCGGCTCCCAGGCGGAGTGCTGGGAGGGGGGGTTCCCAAGCACCGGCTCCGAGCCGCAGTACTGGGGGGTCGCAATCAGGGGCGCGGCGAGTGATCGAGGGCGCTCGGACACCTCCCCCGCCCCGCGCGCGTCCTTACCTGGCTCCGCGGCGGCCAAGGCGGCGGCGAGCAGCGCCAAGACTGGCAGGAGGGGCATCCTGGGCAGCGGCGGCGGGGCCAGCTCCGGCTCCCGCTCCGGCTCAGAGGGCACCTGCGGGGACCGAGGCGACGGTGAGCGGGGAGCGAGCAGGCAGAGGGACCCCAGTGTCCCTTCCCCCAGCCCGAGCGGCCCCGACGGGCTCGTGGACTTCCTACCTGCGGGGCTGCGCGGAGGCGGCCGAGCCGGGACGCGCGGGGCCACCAGCAGCCCGGGCCAAGAGAGCCGGCTGAGAGGGAGCCGGAGCCAGAGCCCTCGAGGGAGGGAGGGAGGGGCCGAGGGGGCGGGGTGGGGCGGGGTTACGGCTTCCAGCACCGCCCCCGGGTCTTCCGCCCCGCCTCCTCGGCCCCTCAGGCCGGGGGCCGAGGGGTGGGGGGGGGATGGGGTTCAGGGGCTGAAGCGGCTGCTCCCCCCGGGTCCTAGCGCTCCACTTTCACCTGCGGTCAGGGACCCCGACTGAGAGTGGAGGCGGGAAGGGGAGAAAGAAGGGAGGAGGCACTCGGGGGCCCTCCCTGACCGTCCCCCTCCACCTGCGCCCCCACCCTGGGGCCGACTGCCGATGATCTCCCTTTGAGGGAAACTGAGGAGTGGCTGGGGAGAGGGCACGGAGGCGGGTGGCGCTCTGCCCTGCGAGGAGGGCATCCAAGTCTCAGCGACGCCGGCCCCCCCTCACCTGGCTTAGGGCCCCTCCCTGACTAGACGACCCCGGACTCCTGGGACCGGAGGAAAGACCAAGCTCCACCCCCTCCTTCTTGGACAGCTCCCCCGCCCGGGGCCGGGCCGGAAGGGGGGGCAGGACAGTGGGACACCGAAGCCGGCCCTTCGTTGGCAACCAGAGACTGAAATCTGGGCAGGGGCTCTCCTTTGTTTCTGTTCTTTAACTGGAGGAACTAGGAGCTGGGGGGGAGCACTCGGGCCTCTGGGGATTAATTGAGGGGGGGGCTGGAGCGGGGGGGGGGGAGGACTGAGTAGGGAAGATGATTAGGCGCTGTCCCGGGTCCCCTGAGATTCTTAACCAGTGCTGCCACTGGACCCTCCCCCGGGACCCTCCCCTCCCTTCTCTCCCAGCCAGTGACCAAGGCCTAGCAAGGCACCTGAGCCTTAGCTTCCCGGTGGGCCCCCTCCCCCCTACTCCTAGGCCCATCCCCTTGGAAACAGAGCCTCTGCCTCCCCTCCCCCTACATACACAAATCCACCCGCCCCAAAGGAACTGGGGCTTCCTCCCACAATCCCTGCAAGGGACCTCGGAGGCCCCGACCCCTCATCTTACAGATAAGCAAACTAAAGCCAGGGAGGGAGCTGGAACTCCCAGGATCACCCAACTGGGCCAGCCTGAGAACCCAGGGAGGGGAGGAGGGGGGAGGGGCCCGGGAAAGGGCCTCCAGAGGCCATTTTGTCCAAGCCCCTCAGAGGACACTTTTGCTCCCGCTCCGCTCAGATTTCCAGAGCCGGCTGGGTCCCACACAGCTTCACAGACACCTGTCAGGCAGGGGGTGGGGGCGCTGATCTGGCACCTCCTTACCCGCTCCCCACCCACACAACTTTTCCACACTTGGCTCCTCCCTTGACCTTCCATGCGCTGGAGGCTCCTGCCACCCCATAAGCCCCAGGCCTTAGCCCCCACTTGAGTGGGGACAAAGAGGAACAAATGGGACGCCAGGTGAAAGCAGACTTGCCAAGGAGCATCCCTCCTCGGGGAGGCCGCCCGGTCAAGGAGGGGCTCTGGGACATGGGGGTGGGGGGGGAAGGATCAAAAGGTTCAAGTGGACAAGTCAGCTGCAGGCTCTCATTAAGCTAAGCCCCTACTCTGTGCCAAGTGGGGGGGGGGTCCCAGGAGGGAGAGTTACAAGCCCCTGGACAAGTCAGCTGTGGCCAGGGTAAGTGGGCGCTCGGCAGAGGGAAAGAAGCAGCCTTTGGGGACAAAGCTTTGGTGCAAAAAGTGCCATATGGCTGAGAAGGAAGGCAGCCAGGGACCCCAGCAGAGGCCCAGGAGGCTAGGAGGCCCAGGAGGCCCAGGAGGCCCAGGAAGCCCAGGAGGCCCAGGAGGCCCAGGAAGCCCAGGAAGCCCGCCGGGTGCTCTTTATCCCAGAGCACATCAATCAGTGAGTGCAGAGATGGGAAGGAGCCAGGTTGGGGAAAGCTTTGAAAGGGCAGCTTACCTAGGTGAACGCCAGGGGGCGCCATCGTGCAGAGCCAGGGCCAGGCTTCCCGAGTTCAAATCTCACCGCAGACAATTACTGTTTGTCACAGTGATCTGTAAAATGGGCAGCACAAGGAAATGGCAGATCTCCCCAGAATCTCTGCCAAGAAAAGCCCCAAGGGGGTCCCAGAGAGTGGACCTGACTGAACACCAAGAAGGGAGGGCCTGATCAGGGCCAGGGCTGAAGGAGCCTTATGTTAATTGAGTGTCTTGCTAGACCCGGGCTTAGCACTGAGCCCAAGACAGAGATTGCCCAGTCCCCATCCTCAGTGGCTCGGAAGGTTCAATGCAGAGTAATAAGGAGGGCACAGTAATCATCCGAACTGCTGGCTGTTTGCAGCTCCTAAAGGTGGAAGGTGAGATCCCCATTCTACAGATGAAGAAACTGAGGTTCGATGACGTGCCCAGGGTCCCAGGGTAGAAAGCTGTTTGAAGCCGTATCTTTGTGTCCCCAGGACTGACCATAGTGCCGGCACACAGTAATGTTTCCTGACTGACAGGTGAGACTTAACAGAGAGAGTGAGCAAAGGCTTCCTGGAGGAGGTGGCCCCTGGGCCGGAGTCGGGGACTGCCAGAGGTGGCAAGGATTGGAAGCTATATTGAGGGCACGGGTCCAGCTGGAGCAAAAGGCTGGCGTCTGGAGCTGTCAGAGTGGCCATGGCAGGCAGAGGCAGTGAATCTCAGTGAGAAGGTCCTCACCTTGCCCGTTCCCAGGAGTGCCCCCCCACACCTCTGGATGGGCCCAGCCCCTCTTTTGATCCGAGAGTGGCTGGCGCAGGGCAGCTCTCTCCATGTAGCTCTCCCATGTGTCCCAAGGTGCCAGTCATAGAGCTCAGGGGGCTCAAGGATTGGGTGAATGGGACCTGAAAGTGGCCGAGCCTGGGGTCTTGCAAGTGCTTCTTGCTGCCGTTAACTCCTCCTGGGTGGGCAAGGGGGTCAACATGGTGGCAAGCCCTGGCAGGGAGAAGATGGCCACCACCTTGCTGCCTCACAGCACCTCACTTCCTGCTGCCCACTGTCCCTTTTGCCTGTGTCCCCTCCATGTGCCACACAACACACACACACACACACCCAGGCTTTGGGCAGCCAGGGCAAAGGGGGTGCTATCTATCCAGTGAGGGACTCAGAAGAGGCGGTTGTGGAGGCCCCCTCCAGCTCTACCTGTGACCATATGAATCAGAGGTGGATCTGAAGCTCTGCTTCCTCCTCTCTTGGGGGCAGACCTCCCTTGTTTCTTTATCATAGCCACCCAGGAAGGGGGGTCTGCAGGGCATGGCGGGCCCTCAGAAGGGGCTTGTAAATAAATGAAAATAAAACTGATTAAGCTTTAACTAAGCGCCAAGTGCGTGTAAAAGTGCGGCCGGTGGCCCCCAAGGGCCGCCATCTGCCTGGGGGAAGCAATATGTGGCAGAGGATGTGGGCCCAGGGTAGATGGCAAGTCCCAGGGATCTGCAGGGCGAGGCAGCTGGGCAGCGGGCAAGGTCTGTAGCTCTGATGGGCACAGTCCCAGAGGGAGTGAGAACGCCCTGGTCCGTTCTCTGGGCTGCGGTCAGGCTGGGGCACCCCCATGGAATCTGCAGGCCAGATGGGGCTCCGAGGGTGGGGCCCAGCTGACACGTTTATCAAAAACAACTTGATCCAATGAGCTCACTTTTTCCCAGACTCCCCCTGTGACCAGGAGGTGCCGGGGAAAGTGCTGAGTGCCAGTTCTGGGCCTGGCATCGAGGAGCCCTCGTTTGAATCCTGGCATTCCCGTGCCACTTTAAACAAGGCATGGAACTTCCCTGGGTCTCCAGACCCACCTTCCTGGCATCAGGGTGCCACCAGCAGCCTCGGGCCGGACCATCGGTCACTAGATCATTGGCCCGTCCACGGCGCCGGAGCTTCCTCCTGCCGGCTGAGCTTTGCCCAGAGCTCTGGTCTGGAGAGCATTCTGGGCCGGGGTCGGGCTCCAAGGGGAGTTTGGAACCCGCAATTTGGTGTCTCCTCCAGGCTGTGCTATCGCAGCCAAGGGCTCTCCTGGGCTGCTGCTGGACCAGTCCCAAATGGGGGAGGGGGGAGCTAGGCCTGGGGAGGGCAGCTGGCCCCAGCTGTCAGACTTTGGCCTGAGGCTCACCCACGGGCCGGGGGCTTTTTCTGGGGCTGTCATCCCAGCCTCCTGGGAGTTTATGCCGCCCCACACCGAGCGGCTCGGCCTGAAGTCAGAAAAGCTTTTCTGGAGAGGGACGGGAGCCCCCCCAGTGGACACCTGGACCGGTGTCAGCCTTGCCGGGGCCACGGAATTGGCCGGGACCCAGGTGGGCCCAGATCCAAGCCAGCAGCCTTGGCCGTGTGGGGACTACAATGGCCGGCTGACTCACCCAGCTCCTTGACTCATCAGCGGGCAGCAGAGCCAGGTTTCCTCACCTGCCCTGTCGCGCTGCCCGGGGGAGTGGATTTCAGACAGGGGAAACCGGGGCTCGGCAGCTGACAGATAATTTTCCTTTTCAGAGTGACTCATCGCCGGGGCAGGGTGGGGAGAGGGGATGGAAAGGGTGGAAATGCTGGCAGGGTGGGGGCTTTTGTCCCCCACTCGATTCCCTTCTGGAAAATGTGCCCCCCAAGTCTGACCTTCCTCTCCCAGAGCCCCTCAGCCCACCCCACTTATCCCAGAGGAGCAAGGAGAGGTGAGTCACCGATTCTATGGAAAATCCTAACTTAGGTTTGCCACGTGACAGGCCTGGATCGCTTCCTCTGCAGGAAGGAACAAAATGAGCAGCAGGCGGGCCCGGAGTCCCACACGCCTTCCTCCAGCCCAGGCTGTAAAACAGTGTCATCGGGGTGGGGGAACAGACCGGGAGCTCCTTGAGGGCAGGGCTGCCGGGCACAGCCTGGCACAGGACGGGAGCTCCGGCCTGTTGGCGCCATAGCTCTGGCCCCAAACTAGGTGTTGGCACCCCCCAGGCTCTTCGAACTCCTCCCTCTGAGGATGAGGAGCCCCAGCTTTGCTGGGGGCAGCCAGCCATGGGGTCAGAATCCCAGCTCCTCCTGCTGACCCAGCCTGCATGGACACGTGAGAATGCCCTCAGAGGCAGCCCCATCTAGGGCACTCCTCCCAGGCTCTCCGAGGAGTGCTCCCCGAGGGAGGGGAGCTCCCCCTGCTGAGTCCCACCCTGGGACAGGCCAGCTGTTAAGACATGTTCCTGCCCTCCTTTCTCCAGCTCTCTCATCTGCTCCTGGATCTGCCCCTGGCTCAGGCTCAGCAGAGCTGCTCCCTCCTCCATTAGCAATTTTACACAGTCCTGGCACGGCCTACTGGCTAGGGGCCTTCTCCACTTTCCTCAGTGGGACCCCTCCCAGGACATGGTCTGGGGCCTCCTCTGGCTGGCTCATCAATTCCTGAAATACGGCTCTAGGACCCAATACAGGCCATCCCGGGTCGCCTCCCTGGGGAGGGGGTTAATCTGCCCCTGTGGGTACCAGGGAAGGGGCTGGTGAGACACAGGATCCTGAGGGCACATGCCGTTACACTTAGCAAGGACTCACATCAGGGCTTGCAAAAACAACGCAGGTAAAGACACGCTTTGAAGCGATCTTGAAACCGGCGCTCTGTCTGTGTGACGAATCATCCGGGAGGCAGTCGCCATCGGCCCCCATTTAGCCGCAAAATCCCTGTGAGAACAGTCCCCCCCCATGGAATTGTGGGAGGCTTCCTGGAGTTACTCTGGGCCAAAGTGGACATTAAAGCCGGGTCGTCTGGATATTGGGGCCAGAAAGACAGACTCTCATCCACAGGACCCTCTGCAGAGACAGGAGAGCAAAAAGAAAAAGGAGCCACAGGACAGTGTTTGGACAGCACCTAGGCTCTCCTTGGAAAGTTGCCACGGTCTCCTCCTTTGGCTCAGTGCTCTGCACACACTCGGGGGCTTTGGGGCCAGGAAAGAGACCCCCTGACCTAGGGCAAAGCAGGTTTGGGGAGACAGTTTCTCAAAGAGCCCCCCACCCCGCTCCAGTGGCTGTCCCCTGGGGCCTTCCAGCAGTCTGGGAGGAACACGCTCTGGGGCACCTTCACCATCACCACCAGTTCTGCACGAGAGAGACCGTGACAGCAACGCCTCATAAAGCAGCAGAAGGCGAGGGCTGAAGTCGGAGCCACGGGGAGCCTGGCCGCACCATCCCCGAGGAGGGAGCCCGGGCCCGGAGGCACAAAGCAGCTGGCATTTCTCTCCTGATCTCGCCCCCGCCACAGGACTCGGGTCATCACGGCTTCCTTCTGCGACCAGGGAGCCTGCGCGGCTCGGACTGCTGAGGGGCTGGGACAAGGAATGGGCTTCCTTTGCCAGCCAGGATGCCAGTCCCAATCTGTCGAGGCACAGAGCACAAGGGAGCAAAAGCTTTGCCCAGACTCAGGCTGCCCCTGGAAGCATCCAGGCCCACTCCTGAAGCCTCTGGGAGACAGGATTCCCAGGAAGGGCGAAAGAGCAGAGGGGGTCCCCGAGGGCAGGGGGCTCTAGAAAGGTTTGCATGTGACATCATGCTCTGGAACACTCCAAGGCCTTCCCAGGGAGAGGAACCCTGACGCCCACAGAGGGCGAGAAAGGAGAATAATGCCCAGGTGCTGCCCACTGGCCCACTGGCACGCAGCCCGTCCCCCGAGAATGGCCTGAAATGGGAAGGAAGACTCAGGACAAATCTGAAAAGGCCTGCCAGGAGTGCCAGGTCTTTCTGGACTTTTTGACATCAGCCTTTTCCCAGGGATTCTGGGAGGTGGGGGACAGCAGTGCATCCCCAGAGATGCACCATGACCGCAGCGGTGGAACATTGCCTACAATGACAAGGACAAATGATCGAGGGAGGCAGCCGGCACTATGGGAGGAATACTGACTCCGGTGCCAGAGGCCCTAGGTTCAAATCCTGCCACTTTGTGAGAAGCCCTTGTATCCCTCCATCATGGATCTCTAGCCCAGATCCCTGGGGCCACAGATGGCCAGCTCAGGCTTCAGGATTTGGGGCAAGAGTTGCCAAGATCAAAGGGCAGGATGCTTGGGTGAAAAAGGGAGCCCACCTAGGATCTCCCCACGGCTCCTCGGGAGCCGGCTCCACCTGAAGGGAATCGACCCTTTTAAAGCCACCATCGAGTCAGAAGTGGTGGCTTCTGAACCCTGGGGTTTTTCCAGAGCTCACTTAATGTGCTTTTACCAGGCAGAAATGCTCTCCCTAGGGGTGCCCGGCTTTGGCACCCAGCCATGACTCATTGCCTCAGTTCCCCACGCAGCTCTCCCGACTGGAAGAGCCAGAACTGAGCATTTCCTGAGGTTATAAGGACTTGCTGTTAAAGGAAGAGAGGGAGGGGATCCTAGTGCTCCCAGCCCCCAGGGATGACTTCCAGACTCCTGCCTTCCCTCAGTGCTCCCTCCACCCCCACATTTCACTCGGCCCCCCCGGCCACACTGGGGATGGCTCTCAGGGAGATGGCAGGAGGACCCAAAAGGCTCCTGCAGCCTCACCCATTTCCCACCGGCCTGGCAGCCTGCCAGCCTCAATCCCGGTGCCCACAGGGAGCCCAGCCCCCCTTGGAGAGGTCCCTGGCATTCTGGCCACCTGCTGAAACCTGCGCACCCTGCCCAGAATCGCAGTTTCAAAGGAAGGGGGTGCTGCATTGGGGGCAGATTAGCCAAGAGAAAGCGCACCTTTCCCATCCTGATTCCTGACCCTCTGAAATCCCCCCGGGGAGTCTGAGGGCCCCGCTTGGCAGCCCCTGGCCCAGAAATGTTTCCGGGGGATGGCCCCACACTGGGTGGGTCAGACACAAGATGGCTAATGATTGCGACTTTTGACTTGACCCATCCCCACCTCCGGCCTTTGGCGGTGTGCAAAGGGGCTGCCAGGGAGAGGGATATTCCCGGGGTGGGCTGGGAGCTGCCTCAAGGGGAAGGCTGTTGTGGGGAGACCCAGGCGAGCAGGGGGCTGAGCTCTGTCCTAAGCAGGGGAATCAGCCCCCCCTCCTCCCCTTTCTCCCCTTCACTCCCCCTTCTCCTTCTCCTTTCTCCTCCCAAGGTCCAAGTCCATTGGATTCCATCCAGCCAACACTGATTAAGCACCTACTGTATGCCTGACACCGTGCAACAGCACCAGAAGCAAAAATGTAACCGGGCCTGCCCTCAAAAAGCCGACATTGCCCTGGGGCAGCCACAGGTCCCCAGGGCTTAGTGGGACCCGGGCCAGCCAGAGCCACATGTCTGGGAAGACCTGGCTGGCACCTGGGGAGGCGAGGCGAGCCCGGATCTTGGGCGAGGCCCTCCCAGGGGCTGCCAAAAGCCTCAGGAGTCGGAGTCTGGTGGCTATAATCTCTGGAAATGCTGGAGTTCCTGGCGCTGTCCCCCCTCCCTTCACCCCCTTGGACCCAGAGCCGAGTGGCCTCCAACTCCTTTCCCTCCCCAGTTGTTCCCAGCCAGGTCTCCCCACTGCCTCGGGCTATGGGTCTGGGTTGTTCTCTAAGGCCCTGGTCGGTCTGGCAGAGCGGTGGCTCCGGGCCCTCGGCCCTCGGCCGGGGGCACCGGCGCCCGCAGCTGGCAGGCCCTCGGCTGTCTGGGGGGCGAGGGTGGGGCGGAAGGCGTGTGAGAGCCTCCCAGAGGCCAGATACTCTCAGAGCCCATGCTCCTGAGCCCAAGTCAGCAAGCTGGGAAGCCACCCATGGGCAATGGGAGAACCGGCGGAGGGACCAAGGCCAGTCTGGGTCCGAGCCTCCCGCTGCCCTGGCAAGCGGCCCCAGGCCACCGTTGTCACCAGTGTTTCAGGATAATCTGCTGCCCCTGCCCCGGGCTCCCTTCTCACAGCCTCTTCCCCACTTCCCCCAGGGGCTCCCCCAAGCTCATCCCTCTGGGCCCTGGGGAGAGGAGAGGGGACCTGGGGGCAGCAGAGCCCCCCCTCCTCCACCTCATGAGGCTCCCCGGAGGCTGGGCAGGGGCTGGGGCCCCACCACCAAAGCCTGGGCTGCTGGGGCTTCTCCCCCAGGGACCTTGGGCTGCCAAGCTCGTCTAGACTTTCTCTCTGCTTTCTCTAGGGATCCCCCACGGGACTTTTCAAGCCTTAATTGTTTCACCTTCCCTTTAGGGGAGGACGGTGACGTCACCGGGCGATGTCCTGACTTGTCCCGGAGTCGGATTTAATTAGGGAGGCAGGTGAGCCCTTAAATTCCAGGCGGGTGATTGGAAACCCCGGAAAGCTGCTCTCTCCCCCTGGGGCAGAATAGAACAGGCAGGTGGGCTCACCTGGCTCTGACTGGGGGCAGAGAGGGGAAGATGGGGAGGGTGTGTGAGAGTGTGAGAGTGAGAGAGTGAGAGTGAGAGAGAGTGTGAGAGAGAGAGTGTGAGAGAGAGAGTGTGAGAGAGAGAGTGTGAGAGAGAGAGTGTGAGAGAGAGAGTGTGAGAGAGAGAGTGTGAGAGAGAGAGTGTGAGAGAGAGAGTGAGAGAGAGTGAGAGAGTGAGAGAGAGAGTGTGAGAGAGAGTGTGAGAGAGTGAGAGAGAGTGAGAGAGAGAGAGTGTGAGAGAGAGTGTGAGAGAGTGAGAGAGAGTGAG
>JAJPUD010004380.1:134127-148251 GCA_023553655.1 Myrmecobius fasciatus | reverse complement strand
AAGCCAAGCACGGAGATGGCAAGAGAGCCCCAGGAATCCCTCCATGAGTCTGAGTAACTGAGCAAGCTCCAGCCCAGGCTGCTCAAGTACCTGGCAGACATCTTGAGGAGCCCACCAGTGGCCTTGGTGCAGATCTGGAGGAGGGGAAGGGATGGGCCAATTACCCAGAAAGCAAATCATCAGAAAAATGGGAGGTGGGAAGCTTGGCTTTATGCTTTGACTGCTGGGAAAATGCTAGGGCACATCATTAAAGGGTTGGTTTGTGGGCATTCGGAGAAGGAAGCAGAGATCAAGAGAAGTCAGCCCCCTGCTTCAAGCACACGCCAGCTGGGCTCAGGAATGGGCCCAGCCCATCAGGGCCGCTGGAAGTGGCGGGTACAGCATCTGCCAGAGGCTCCCAGCCTGGCAGCGTGGCGTGCTGTTAGGTGGAGTTGCTTAGACTTGCCGAGTAGTTTATCTTCCCAACTGCAAGCACTCATTATAAATGGGAGGGGGCTGTCGGGGAGCACTAACACCATCATAGCCAAGAGCAGACCCCCCAAACTCAAACCCGGGTAGCAGTCTGGGGTCATTTGGGGCGGGAACAAGCAAAGACCACTCAGTGTTCCTGGGAAATCTTGGTACTAGCGCTCAATAAGCTCGGTCAATAAGGACTTCTGCGGCCTCTTTCTGGCAGGCTGGTTTCTAGGGATGTCCTGATGTTCATGGAGAAGACCCTGAGCCACCAACAAAGCAGGGGAGGAACCTGCAACAAGTTTTAGAAAGCGTCCCCTTTCTAGAAGCAGAGAGTTCTCCCCTGGAGACCTGGACCAGAGAAAGGAGCTTCACTGCCCGGGAAAGCCGAAATGTGAAAGTCTACTCGTTCCCCTCCCACCACGGCCTGGAGAAGTGATCCTGGGATTCCTGGATCGAGCTTTTGGAAGACCTTCCAAGGAAGCCGGGGGACTTCCATGGGGACACAGGGCGAGCCTTGGGAAGGATGTGCCGAAGTCAATTAGCCATTCCCAAAGAAAGGTGGACAGAAGCCAGAGCGCTGAGGGACCCCTCCCCAGCCAATGGGTATCTGACTTCTGCTTCAAGGCCTCCAGGGGACTGGAGTCCCCACTCCCCGAGGCTCCTGGGCAGTGCTGATGGACCCTCTTCCAGCCACTGCCCCGGGGGACCCAGCACAGCCAGCTTCCTCTATCTCCCATGGGACCACCTTTCAAACGCTTAGCTTTTGTGTGCTCCCCGACTTCTCTGGCCGGAGCCCTCATTCCCTGGGCCGGCTTCTCCACACCCCTGGGCATCCTGCCCATCCTCCTTAGAACCGATTCCAACTTTTCCACTTCCTTCCCAACAGGGGGTGACCAGGATCAGAGCCAGCGGCTGCTCTGAGTGAGCTATGGCCAGAGCAGAGGGAAGGACAGGGGGTTGGCCCCCGAATTGCTCTGGAACCCTCTTCTCTGTGCAGCCAAAGAGAACGTTCCCTCGTTCCTGACTCTCCTTTGGATGCACGGTCCCCTGAACTGCCCCCCTCAGCCATCTTGTGAGGGAGGGAGGGAGGCCCACCAAATCGAGGGCCCCCCTTTGCCGGCCACTGTGCAGCATTGCCTTGTGTCTGCAGGCCCAGGGGCCTGGCCTGCTTCTTGACTTAAGGAGCCGGCCCACGCTCTCTGCCTCCCAGCTTCCCAAGGCTCCAGACTCCAACTGGTGACACATGGGAGGTTTGGGGTATACCTGCAAGCCTTGATGAGATGCCACTTTCCCAGCCTGGTTCTGAGCTTGGGCATCAGCTGGCCAGTGGCAGAGGCTCTGAATCTCCCAGACTTCCACAGAAGGAAGGGAGAGGCAAAAGGGCAAATGGGCTCCCCTCCTTCTTGTGGGGAGACTTCTCCACTAGGAAAGTGTGGGCCCTTTTAGGAGCTGCCAGCTGAGTGTTAGAAGCCCACAAGCCCCCCACGGGGGCAAGGGCCCAAAGGAAGGCCATCCCAGGAGGCAGGGCAGATGTTTCCCTGCCCCGGGGAACAGGACCTGTGTGGGCCCTATCTGTGGCCGCCATCATTGGCCAGGCAGCACTCCTTGGCCCCGGACCCAAGCCCAGGTGGGGCGAGGAGGCTCCTTCCCTCTCTGTAATTTATGAGCCCTCCTGCCAGCGGCGTCCACGGCTTCTCCATTATCCCAAACTTCCGCCCTTTTCATGTTGGCTCCATTAACCATGCTGCTTTGGGCACCCCACCCCCACACACAAAGCACCGGGAAGGCTCAACCCTTCTCTGGGGCCTGGGGGCTGAGGGGCAGCCGGACCCAAGATGGCAGGATTCCAACTGGGGTGGGCAGGGCTCCGATGCCCCTCGGGGCTTTGCTGCGGGGACTGTCCATAGCTTCAGATCACCCATGGAGGAACAGCTCAGACACTCGCAGGGTCTGGTCCTTGCTGGGGCAGGGTCTTTCTGGGAAGGGGGGGAGGACTCTTTCTGGGAAGGGGGAGGGCTCTTTCTGAAGTCTGGCACAAAGGTGAGAAAAAGCTCTTCTTTTTTGTCTCTTGGCACAGTAGCTGGCACATAATGATTTCTCAATACATGTTTGTTGACTGACCGATTGACTGGCTGACTGAAATGGGGACCGATAGCTTGAAGGGATGCCCTCTATCTGTGTTCTCACACAACATCAAGGGGAAACTGCCCACGGCTGGGGGAGAGCTGGTCGTCCCAGCTGGCTCCCTTGAATGACTTGTCTGCCCTGCCCCAGAGGCACCTGGGAGCAGGTAGAGGAATTCTGTCTCCTCCTGGAAGGAAAGAAGCAAAGGAACCAGCATCCTTTGCAGTTCCTATCAGACTCAGCCATGGAGTGCTGTCCACCTCCACCACCACTGCAGAGTGGATTTGGGAGACTCCGCCTTGGAGTCTCAATTTCCCAATCTGAAAAATGGGCCTAATGAGAGTTGTCCTGCTTTCCCTTAAGTCAGGAGTCTTGTGAGCATCCAGTTCAGTAAGTCGGTCAGTCAGTCAGTAAGCATTTATTAAGCACTTTCTATGTGCTAGGCAATTTGATTTCATTCTATAACATTTGGAAAATCTAAGCAGCAGTCCCACTTAAATGATAAGAATAAAGAGCTAGTATGGACACAACACTTAATACACATTGTCTCATTTGATCCTCACAACAGCCCTGGGAACGTGTTCTTAGTATCTTTACTTCACAAATGACGAAGTGAGGCAGACAGCAATTTCAATGACTAGCCTAAGATCACCAAACTAGAAAGTGTTTAAGGCCAGATTGGAAGCCGAATTGGAGGCGATTTTCTTGACTCCATCTTCAGCTCTCTCTATATTCTTTTTTTAATTTTTGTTAATAACTTTTTTATTTTTTGAAACACATGCAGATTTTCAACATTCACCCTTGAAAAGCCTTGTGTTCCGTAAACAAATTAGGAGAACAAGGGATAATTTACCTATCAGAGCTTTGGAGAAGGGAAGAACTGGAGAATATAATAAAAGGCAAAATGGACAACTTGGATTACATTCAGTTGAAAAGTTTTTGCCCAAACAAAACCAACAGAAACAAGATTAAAAGGGAAGTACAAAGCTGGGAAAAAAAATTTTCCAGCAGTGTTTGTGATAAAGGTCTCATTTCTAAAATATATAAAGAACTGTGCCAAATGGTCAAAGAATAGGAACAAACAGTTTCTAGATGATGAAATTAAAGCCATCTATAGCCATCTAAAGTGCTCTAAATCACTTTTGATTAGAGAAATGCTCATTAAAACAACTCTGAGATACCACCTCCCACCTCTCAGATTGGCTAAGATGGCAGGAAAAGATAAAGATAAATGTTGGAAGGGATGTGGGAAAACTGGGATACTGATACATTGTTGGTGGAACTGTGAATGGATCCAACCATTCTGGAGAGCAATCTGGAACTGTGCCCAAACTCTGCATATCCTTTGACCCAGCAGTGCCAGGACTGGGTCTGTATCCCAAGGAAATCATAAAGGAGGGAAAAGGTCCCACTTGTGCAAAAATGTTTCCAGCAGTTCTTGTTGTCGTAGCAAAGAATTGGAAAATGAGTGGATACCCATCAGTTGGGAATGGCTGAACAAGCTGTGGTACATGAAGGTAATGGAATATTATTGTTCGATAAAAATGATGAACAAGCTGATTTTTGAAAGGGCTGGAGAGATTTACACGAACTGATGCTGAGTAAAGTGAGTGGAACCAGGAATACATCATACACAGAAACAGCAAGGATGTGCAATGATCAACTATGGAAGACTCGGTTCTTCTCAGTGGTTCAGCGATTTGAAGCAATCCCCCCAGAAGGGGGGTCAGAAAATGACGCCTGTATCCAGAAAAAGAACTCCGAAGACTGAATGTAAATCAATACGTCATATTCACTTCTTTTTGCTGTTTTTTTTTTCCTCTCCCCTGGTTTTTCCCTTTTGTTCTGATTTTTTCCTCCCAACATGATTCATAAAGCAATGTGTATTACAAAGAAAAAGAAAAAAAGAAAACCCTTGGGTTTCAAATTTTTCTCCCTCCCCTTCTCTGCACCCCCTCCCCGAGACAGCAAATAATCCAATATAGGTTGAACGTGTGCAATTCTTCTAAACAGATTTCCACATTTATCGTGTTCACCAGAAAAATCTAAATCAAAAGGG
Organism: Myrmecobius fasciatus; assembly: GCA_023553655.1. Taxonomy (NCBI): domain Eukaryota; kingdom Metazoa; phylum Chordata; class Mammalia; order Dasyuromorphia; family Myrmecobiidae; genus Myrmecobius; species Myrmecobius fasciatus. Next base: position 143,612 of record JAJPUD010004380.1, on the reverse strand, counting down.
GAAAAAAGTGAGAGAGAGAGAGAGAGAGAGAGAGAGAGAGAGAGAGAGAGAGAGAGAAAGTAAGCAAACAACAACAACCACAAAGGTGAAAACACTGTGTTGTGATCTACATTCAGTCCCCGCAGCCCTCTGTCAATGCACATGGCTCTCTCCATCACAACTCTATGGGAATTGGACTGAATCATCTCAATGTTGAATTGAACCACATCCATCATGGTTGATCATCATATAGTCTTGTTCTACTCATTTCACTTGGTATCAATTCACAACTCCACCAACCATGTATTAATAATCTAGTTCTCCCACATCCCCTCTAGCATTTATGATTATCTTTTCCTGTCTCTCAGCCAAACTGAGAGGTGTGAAGTAGTATCTCAGAGTTGTCTTAATTTGCATTTCTCTAATCAATAGTGAGTTAGACCATTTTTTATATGACTAGAAATGCCAGCTCTCTCTATTCTCTGGAGTGTTCCCTAGTTACCTTTAAAGGGGACTTGAGCTCCTGGGTTCCTCAAATACCTCCATTTTCAAATGGGGAAATCCTCTTATCAATTTGGAGCCCCGCCACAGTGCTGATCCCAATTCATCCAGTCTCACACATCTGAATGATTTGTGTCCTGGTCATCCAGGGGCTCAGCATGGGAACTACTCCCCATGCAGAGAATGTCTTGGGTGGTGACTATCCAGGAGATTCAGATCACTGGAGCAAGGAAGCATGAGAAGGCAGGAAAGAACCAGCTCATGAAGTGGCTTTGAACACCAGACCCAGTTTTATATTTGAGGGAGCTAGGAAGCCCTGGAATTTATTGAGTAGTGGAGTGTCACAGGCCAGACTTGTACTTTAGAAAGATGTCTTTGACAGCAAAGTGGAGGGTGGATTGTACTGGGGAGAGACTAGTGACAAGAAGACCCATAAAAGCCACAGTAGGATAGCACAACCTAAAAATCCATGGGGTCTGAGACTGTCCTGGCCTGGCTGTATTTATTGTGTTTCAGAGAATTCCCTGTGAGGCAACACCCTCTCCCTGTACATGCTGTCACTGCCCCACAACTTCAGAGAGCACCCGCAAAGCACTAACGCCTTTCCTCTGCTGATTACCTCTAGTTTGTTTTATCCATATCTTGTCTGTACACAACTTTTGCATGCTGTCTCCTCTACTGGATTGTAAACTCCTTGAGAGCTTTTATTGTTCAGGTTTTGTTTTGTTTTTTTTTTTTTTTTTCCAGTCATTTAGGACTCTTCGTGACCTCATTTGGGGTTTTCTTAGTAGAGACACTGAAGTGGGTCCCTATTTGGTTCACCATTTCCATGAGCTGGACAGCTCATTTTTACAGATGAGGAAACTGAGGCAAGCAGGGTTGAGTGACTTGTCCAGAGTCATGCAGCTGGTAAGTATCTGAGGCCCGATTTGGACTCAAGAAGGTGAGTCTTCCTGACCTCTATCTTGAAGACAGACTGACTAGCTTTTTTTTTTTAATATCCTCAGAATTTAGCACAGTGTCTGGCACATGCTAAGCGCTTCTTGGATGCTAGTTGAATGATCTTCCTGAGCATCTCCAAGAGATGAGCTCAAGCATTTTCTTCTAAGGCTGTGCCAAAACCTTTAGCAGAACGACAGAAAGTATCATTGCCTGGCACTTAAGACCCTTTACCATTATCTCATACCCACCTTTCCCGGCTAATTTCACATCACTTCCCTCCATTCTCTCTTCACCCCAGCCAGGCATCTTAGTGCAGTGGGAAGAGGAGTCCGGGTTTGAACTTGGAGTCAGGAAAAGCCGTGTGACCACAAGGAGGTCACCTGGTCTCTCTGAATTTGGACAAATCTTTATGCTTTACCTATTAATGCAGAATTGGGGAGGCAGATCTCACACCAAGAAGGCACTTGATAGATCAAAGTTGAGCAACATTAATGCAACTGCATTGAAAGAACCATGGAGGGAAAAGGAGCTGATAAAGACAAGACTGAGAAGGTGTTGTTTGATTACTGACCCAAACAAAGGAACAAAAGTAGTGGGTGGAAAATGGAGGAGTGGAAGGACTTGTCTGAAATGGGGAAGAGGCAAATGGAAAGAATTCCATCTTCTGTGGAGAGAAGGCCTTCTTCACTGGGAGGTTTCTGGGGTTCACTACTGACCCCTGGGGAAGAGCACAGTGTCTCACCTTTGAGGGAACTCCATCCCTGACCAGCTCCTAAGATCTGCTTGTACCACACAGGCTGTCCAGGTAGTGACAGCAGCATAGACCTGTTCTCTGCCTCCCCTGGCAGAACTGGAAAGATAAACAGCGAGTCAAGCTGTGCTTTTTTACTTAAGGGAAAGTAAAAGAGAAAATTAACCTCCATAGGGAGCTGCTTTTTTTTTTTTTCTTTTTGAATAAAGTGCTGACTGGATGGAAGTTGTCTTAAAGCAGGTCTGCTAAATAGGTTTGTTTTCTTGCTTTGTTTTTCTAGGCTAAAGATTTCTTGCAAGGACTGTGTGGATGTCTCTGCCTCCTTCCTACCAGACAGCAGCTGGAAAACCTCTCAGACAAGCAGAGCTGAGCTAGTTTGGATGGAGAGTCTGGGTCCCTGAGTGGTCCAAGATGGCAGGACATCAAGACACTAGGGCCAGCTGCCCACGGTGGGATTGTAGAACCCAGAGTCCAGCTCACACAGGATGCAGCTCTTCCATTTCAGAGATGAGGAAGCTGAGGCCCTTGGAGGCCACTTGTTCAAGGTCACACAAATAGTAAAGGTCAGAACCAGTAATGTTTCCACTGAATCATGACCAGATCTTTGATTTTGGCCTCGAAGGGAGGAGAGCTCATTCAAGTGAGAACAGGAAACTGAGACAATCTGGAAAGGGAATGGGACATGCCTGGGGTCCCTCAGGGAATGAAGGCAGCCTCAGGACAAGTGGCTTCTTTGCTCTGAACAGTCATCAGTGGCCTGCCCCCCTCCCCCAGACCTAACTAACCAAGGCCTGTGTGGAAGAAGACAGCACATGCACCCCCATTTTCAGGATCCCTCTCCATTAGCCCAGATGCTCATTCCTGGTTCTCAGGCATCTCTGGACCTCTACTCCTTCTAGGAGTCAGCCCAAATAGCCGTGTCCAGGTCCCTCTGGGCCATTCCCTGTCTTCCTTGGTCTGCCCAGTGGCCCTCCTTGACTCTTAGCGAGGCCTGGGCCTGCCGGCCTGCTTTGTCTTGCCCTCCTAGCCGGGCTGATGGGCCCTGTCTGGCATCTGAAGGCCTTTCCCCAGCCCAGAGCCTGGGCTGCCCCCTAGGCAAGAGGCCTGAGAGCCTGATGGGGGGGAGGAAACGGGCTGAAAGATTGCTCAGTGGGTAGCCAAGTTGAGAAGGCTTTTTTTTTTTTTAATTGTAGAGGAATGGTGGGGGGGAGGGATCAGCCTGGGGTCACAGACCAGTGGTCTTATTGTCATGGAAAAAAAGAACCTATTGAAGGGGCTAGGTGGGGAGGGGAACTAGGCAGCCCAGGCCCTGCCCTGAGGAGGGGCTGGGGCAGTCCCCAGCCTTGGAGATGGGGGTGGGGAGGTATCCATCTTGGGGGGAGGGGCTGCTTGGAGCAAACGCTCTTTCTACTCCCAGTTGTCTAAAGGACTCTCACTTTTGATGGACTTAGAACCCACTGGCCTCCCAGATCCAGGAGGAGGACCTGCTCCTGGTCTGCTCCTCTGGGGATGGAGATTGAGGAGAAACCTCCGAGGCTGGGCGGCTGAGCCAAGGAGTCGGTGCTCATCTGGATGGAGTTAGACTCTCAGGGGGCCTTGCCTGCTCCTCCCAAGCCTGCAAGGGCAGCTGGGGAGGGGCCCCCGTTTTGCAGCCCAGGGTGAGTCTGGCTCAGTTCCAAGGGGGTCAGCAGCTCGGCCGGCTGATGGAATTGATGTAGCCACCAAACACTGGGGGGCCATCGTGTGAAGGATTCACACTGGCCATTCCCTTTGGCCAAAGGTAGATTTCATCGGGAGAAAAGGCTGCAGAGAAAATGAAGAAGTGAAATAGCCCAGCGCCAGGAGTGGTGAATACACAATAGATTTGGGAGAGCACTTTGGGAAAGCCTGGTGGGACTCACCATTAAAAACGGGAATGCTCCATGAGGGGGAGTCTGCCCTTGGCTGCCAGACTAAAGCCAGAGAGGAGGGTAGCCCCCAAAAGACTCAGCTGTAAGGAGTAAGGCACCGTGTGGCAGGAGGGGGATGAGAGGAAAGGCACCATGTGGCAAGGGGGAGCCGTGAGGGCAAGTTAACCCAAAGGGGCTCGACTTGGGCCATGGGCAGATCTGTGGGGAAATGCAACCTCCAGGGTTCCACCTAAGGTGGATTTCTGACCGGACTCAGCAAGGTGGGGTTACCCATGGTTTCCACAGAGGGCGGGACTGTAAGGCTGAGTGGGACCTCATCTGGGTCCTTCCCTGCTTGCCTCAGGAAGTAAGTTTATCAGTCTTTCAGGCTCCCTCTGTCAACCCCAGCTAGTGACTCAGGACCTCATCATGGGCAGGTGAACAGTTTGACCATAACAACCCGTAAGCAGTGAGGGGACAGTGAGATGGCCTTGAGGTGGCCAGTGAGGTGGCCTTGAGGTCCTGCCTCCTGTCCCCATCCTACCTTGGGACCTCCCAACGGGGCTTCACCCAACACTCCAGAGGCTTCTTTTCTTTTCCCAACACTCCCCGGACCTTGGGGTCCCACATCTGTTTTCCTACTTCATGTTGATCCCTATAAAACCTTTATGAGAAGGCTCAAAAGGCACGCGGTAGCCTGGGGAAAAACAAGAGGAAGGAATTAAGGTCTGCCTTCTGCAGAAGATTTTCTTCCCCCGACCTCGTCCTTGTCATGAAGGTCCAGAGAACACCAGGTTCTTCTGGGTAAACCAAAGCAAGCATCTATTTGGATGGAGCGCCACAGCCTCTGTGCCAGGAAAGCATCTCTCCTGCTCCTGCTACCCTATCAGATTTCTTGATGGATGGGACCCAAAGACAACCAGATGTAACTTTGCATAATGAGCCTTTGATGATTATTATAAAACAAGCAGATCGATAAAGAAGACAGCAGGAAGTAACTCGCTTCCCGTAGGGCTGGCTACCATCACAGAGGAAATCTGGGGCCAAGAACCAATGGAAGAGGGGGCCCCTTTGGAGTGACCATGAAGTACTTCCCATAATCTGGTTTGAAGATGCAATTCAGCTAGTCCTGAATGCCTCAGTCTGTCTGGTTCCAGAGAGAACGGGAACAAAGGCAGGACAAGGGGGGGATGTCCCAATTGGTCTGGAAATAAGGAAGACCGCTGCCTGCCCCACGTGGAACAGGGGCCTAGGCTGGGAGAGGGTGGCTTCTTTCTCACTGGAGGTCTCCAAGCAAAGCCCATTTTCTGGCACAGGGTCAGGCCGGATGTTAAGAACCTAGCACTGTAGCTTAAGGGATGGAAGAGATAGGAGAGGTGACTCACTTCACAGAGGAGGGGACTCGGAGAAGTGAGGTGACTCCCTTGTGTCCCAGCTGGTTAAGGGGAAAGCCAGGCACCCAGCCACAGTCTTTCTTTCCCACTCTAGGACTCTCTGTGTGCCAAGATCTATGTCATGTTCCCTAAAGAATCCCCATGGTAGGTAAGCCAAGGGACCAGGGGAGACAGACTGCATCCTATGACCTCTGTCTGTAACCTCAAGGGTCAGTGACTCATCATTCAAGGGGATGGCCAAATGTGTGCTGAGGGGATGGGGTCAAAGGTCCATGGGGGCTATTGGCTGATGGCCACAGATTCCAAAAAATTCCAGCAGCCTCCCAAGAGTCCCTGGAGCACGGGCAGTGGTCCCACCATGGAGAGCTCCAAGGTGAGAAGCACAAGATTGGCAGCAAGAGGTGTAGACCAACTCCCAGCTCCACCGGGATCTAAGACTCTGAGCTGGAAGGGACCTCCCAGGCCCCTGAATCCAACACCCTCCTTTTATGAGGAAGAAAACCAAGGTCCAAGGGCACCCAGGGGTCCCTCAGGGTGGGCCAGATTTTTCCAAACCCTAGCCAGAGCTCGTGGGAGACATGCCCTGCTCAGCCCACAGTTTATGAAAACTTCGTGTGTGTGTGTGTGTGTGTGTGTGTGTGTGTGTGCGCATTTATACAGACCCACCTGTGCCCAGCAGGCACCAAAGTGAGTGGCCCCTCTCCTTCCTCGGGTTCTCAGCTTGGTGAGGGGCCATTGTCAGGCCTAGGTTCAGCTTCTTTCTTGACAAAGCAAATGTTTTAGTCATTTCTCCTTCAATAAACAAACAGCAGCTAGGGTTGGCCTGCAGGCCGTGCCTAGAATAATAAATCTTGGCTTTCCTGAGCTATGGGGCGGAGATGGAGATCCTGAGGAGGAGGCAGGAAGAGGGAGGTAGTCCTCGGGAAAGGCGAGGGGGAGCCATGAGGAAGGGGGCATTTTCCCAGGGTCCTTTCAGCCCTCAGGACGAGTGCTATTTCATCAGTAACCTCCAGGACCATAGAGCAAGGCAGGTGTGCAAGTACTGGGCCAGAGGCTAGACTCAGAGCAGCACTTTCACTTGCCCAGTGGTAATCCCAATTGGTAGCAAACATTTCTCCAGTGGCCGAAAGTTTCCTTTCCTTCCCTGACCAATTACATGTAAAAGCAAATTTTAACTTTCATTAAAAAACTCTTGAGTCCCCAATTTTTCTCCCTCATTCTTCTCCCTAAAATGGTAGGCCATTTGATGTAGGTTATAGATGGGCATCATGGAAAATGGATTTCCAAATTAGTCATTTTGTGAAAGAAGAAACAGATTAAAAGGAAAACTGCCCAGGACAAATAAAGAAGTAAAAATAGTCTGCTTTGATCTGCCTTCAGACTACATCAGTTCTTTTCCTGGATATGGATAACATTTTCCAGCAGGAGTCCTTGGATCATTCTGTTGCTGAGAACGGCTAAGTCGATCACAGTCAGTTATCACACAGTGTGGCTGTTACTGTGTACCGTGTTCTCCTGGTTCTGCTCACGTCCCTTTGCTTCAGTACATGGAAGTCTTTCTGAAATCCACCTGCTCCTCATGCCTTATAGCACAATAGGTTTCCATTACCTTCAGATGCCCCAACTTGTTCAGCCATTCCCCGATGGATGGGCATCCCTCCAATTTCCACTAAAAAGCAATGTTATAATGTTTTTGCACAAGTGGATTTTTTTTACCTTTTTTTAATGATCTCTTTGAAATATAGTATACTAAGATCAAAAGGTGTGCACATTTTGATTGCCCTTTGGATGCTCTCCAGAATGGTTGGATCAATTCATAACTCCACCAATAATGCATCCTCTCCAACATTTGTCATTTTCCTTTTCTGTTTTATTTGTCAATCTGATGAGTGTGACGTGATAACTCAGAGCTGTTTGAATTCTCTAATCAATAGTGATTTAGATTATTTTTTCATATGACTATAGACAGACAATTTCTTTATCTGAAAACGGTTCTTATCCTTTGATCATTTATCAGTTGGGGAATGACTTGTATTCTTACATATTTGGCTCACTTTTCTATTTATTTGAGAAATCAGTCTCACTTGCAGTAAAAATTATTCCCCAGCTTTTTGCTTTTTAAAAAAATCTTGGTTGCATTAGTGTTTTTTTGTGCAAACCTTTTTAGATTTAATATAAATAAAATTCTCCATTGTAATCCCCTGTATCTCTTGTTTGGTCAAAAGTTCTTCCCTTTTTCATATATGACAGATAATCTATTCCTTGCTTATAGTATCAGCTTTTATGTCTAAATCATGTACCCATTATATGCCATGTAAGGTATTGGGCTATATCTATTTACTGCTATGCTACTTTTCAGTTTTTGTCAAATAGCAAGTTCTTATCCCAGAAGCTAGAGTCTTTGGGTTAATCAAACAATAGATTACTATTGTTATTTACTCTTGTGTCTGGTGGACCTACTCTGTTCCACTGAGCCACCACTTTATTACTTAGCCAGTACCATAAAGTTTTCATGAGATCTGGTACGGCTAGGCAACCTTCCTCTGCATTTTTTTTCTTCAGTTCCCTCGATATTCCTGACCTTTTGTTTTTCCAGATGAATTTTGTTGTTAGTTTTTTTCTGGCTCTATAAATTAACTTCTGGTAGTTTGGTACGGCACTGAAGAAGTAAATGAAGTAAACGATCAGTAATTAATTTAGTCAGAATTGTCATTTTTATTGTAGCAGTTCAGCCGATCTGTTGATGTTTCTCCAGTTGGCTACATCTTGTGTTATTTGTGTAACATGGCAATTACATTTGTTGCTGAGTTTTCTGGGCACAAAGACTCCCAGGTAGTTTATATTGTCCACGGTTATTGTAAATGGAATCTCTCTTTGCATCTCTGGCCGCTGGGCTTTGCTGGTAACATATAGAAATGCTGATGGTTAATGTGGGTTGGCGTGAGGCAGTTTATCAAATGGTCTGCCAAGGTCTAGGTGGATTCTATTCTTAGCACTTGTCTCCATCTACAGAGGGTCACTGGGTCCATCAGCCCCATGACCTGCCAGGCTCCAAAGCACTATGGCCTTTTTCCCTCTTCTCTTCCCTTCATACCCTCCCCCATATCCAATCCATCACCAAGTCACTTCTAGCTTCCTTCCACAACACTTCAGTCATCCTGGCCCACTGCTCTGTCCATATCCTACTCATCTTTCAGCTCAATTATGGGGATCACCACCTGGCTGATTGCTCTGACTACCACCTCCCCTCTCCATCCACCTTGCCTGAAGGCTATCTTTGTACCCCCCCCCATGCCCATCCACCCTTAGTAGGGCTTGTTGATTCATGTGGCTATAGGCTCCCTGAGGCCAGAAGCAGCCCTTCCACTGCTCGGTCTTCCCCCCAGAGCTCCTCTTTAGCCCCCACACTCACTCCCTGCCTACTGAGTTGCCATCCCTGAGGATGGGCGGAGCAGGGACATTTCCCAGCCTGGTTGAGGGCTGAGAAGCTGACAGATGCTTGTGAGCCCTGGAAAAGCTGGGCTGTGGTGTGGGAAGCCTGCGGTACCCGACTTTCCCCTGCTCTTCACATGGTTTTCAGATTCTAATTTGTTCACCATCTCCACTGGGTCCTTTGAGGGGAATTCATCTAGTCTTCCATGGCCTTAATTTCTCTGAGCAGCGGAAATGAGCGCATTGCCCCGCGGCCTCTGAGATGTGCTTTTGTGGCTCTTTGCAAAGGGCTCTGGGGCACTGGGTGAGAGATGCCATTCAGGGACAGTGATTTCACATGAGAGTGTGGGAATGTCCTGGGGCTTGGCAAAGGGCACGAAGGCCCATTGACCCCTTCCAGCAATGACCTAGAAACTCACTGGCTTGGAATTCTGTTCCTCCACCTCCCACCAAGTTGTCTAACCTTCCTGGCCAGCTAAATCTGTAAGACTGCTTAATCTCCATAAACCAGGGCTGTTATCTTATCAGCTCTCAATCCTTCCCTGGCTACTTTTCTACTAGAGCAGGAAGGAAGGGAGAAAGCAATGAGCAAAAGAA
>JAJPUD010004380.1:53892-107737 GCA_023553655.1 Myrmecobius fasciatus | reverse complement strand
GATGGAAGAGGGGTCACTGGAGACGAGGAGAACTTATTTTCTCATGACCTGTTGTTCCAGAACACAGAAAAGGGCCGAGTCACTGAGATCCATGGTGACTCAGAAGACAGGGCCCCCACAGCCCCCTCTCGGAGGGGCAGCCCCCTGAGATTTGGCCCCCAGAAAGATGATGAGGTGGGGGCAGAGCCGAGAGGAGAAAAGGAGGAACCGGACACTGGCCCCATTTGGAAATTTGCTTAGGTTTTTCCTGGGCTGGCTCTGAGCCCAGGTACACCCCTAGGCTTGGGACCCTCACTGAATCCCCAAAGTCTGGACATCTGAGAAGATGGGAGAGACCCACGTGGGGGGAACATCGGGCTGCCATGTTTGAATGATGCTCCCCACTCAAGGGATGGCCTGGGGAGTAATGGACAGCTTTGCAAAAATGCAAAAAGGAAGTGAGACAGGCAGGGAGGGAGAGCAGGGCCCCGGTGCTCCCCAAATGCACCAAGAGCTCCTCTGGGAGAGTTTGGATGGCCTGGAGAGACGAGCCACAGCAGGAGCTCTTGTGAGGGAAGGGCAGTGGGATGGCGGGCACCCCGGCCCCCTCTCCTGCTGCCAGGAGGCCTTTGGGAGACACTGCTCTTGGGCAGGCCCTGCTGCCCTGCCCTGCCCTGCCCGGACAGTCTCCCGCAAGGCCCTTCCCAGCTGGAGACTGAGAGATGTCTGCCCCCAAAGCTTCGCTTCTCCCTGAAGCATTAGCACGGATGGCAAAGGCAAGGGGAGCAGGGGCTGCCCTTTCTGGCAGCGGCTCATTGCTTCCAATCTTCCTGCTCAGCTTCCCCTTCTTGGCAGACCAGGAGAGAGGCAGCTCCTCATTTCTACTTTCCATCCCCGCTAGGAAATCACCCCAAAGCGCTTCTCTCTTCACTGAGGGAACTCTCCCCTTGAGTGTGCTGGTTCTAGCAACAGTATCCCTCCCTCCCTCCTGTCCCTTTGTCCCTCTCTCCCTCCTTCCTTGCTTCCTTTTTCCTTTTCTTCCTCCTCCTTCCTTCCCTCCATTCTTCCCCCTTCCCTCCTCCCTCCTTCCTTCCCTTTTTCTTCCTTTCTTTTTCTCTCTTTTCTTTTCTTTCTTTTTCTTTCTTTCATACACTGTTTCTTTGTTTACTACCTTTTCTTGCTTCACTTTAATCTCTATCTGACTCAGTTTCCTCAGCTGTAAAACAGGGATAACAACAGCATTGACCTCCCCAGGGTTTCTGTGGGGATCAAATGAGATCATATTCACAAACTGCCTGGCACACAGTAGTGCTTAATAAAGACTCCTTTCCACTGTCTGTCCAAGGCAGCAGAGTCAGGATCCGAACCCACATCCCCTGTTTTCACCGCACAATTTCCCCTCCTTGCCTGCTCTTCCGGGTGAGCATTGTGGCCGCTGGGGCCAATGAGAGCCCTCCCTCCCCTTACCTGAGAGTGTGACTCACCTTCCCCCAGGAGACCTCGAGGGCCCTCACTGTACAGGGGGCTGGGCATGAAGAGCTTCGGGCTGTCTGAGGGGGGACCCCCATAACAAGAGGGGCATTCGGGCCCCCTCTCCCTTTGGGTTTCTGCAAGTAGCCAACGAACCCCCAAAGTGGAGCGATGGCATTCTGGGGGTGTCCCCACAGAGCCCCTGGCATGGCCCCGCCCTGTCCCTAAGGGCAGCTCCCTGAGGGCAGGGCAGCCTGACTGCTGTCCCTGTACCACCAGCCTGTTGCACAATAGGCCTTTCGTGCACCCCCACGGGCTGCCGGAGGAGTTGCTGGGGGGGAGGGCGAGGGGGGGTCGCTATTGTTTTCTGTCTCATTTTGATTTCTCTGCCTTTTTTCCACTTAGCAAGCACTTTCTCTTTCTCCCACCCACTCTCCCCATGGAAAGAAAGAACAACAAATCCTTGGGAGAGATAAGGGGCTCCAGCACAGCCTCCATTGGCCAGCCACAGCTGCCTGCACCCTAGTGCACCCCGGGGGGGGGCGGCCCTCTGAGGGGGCGGGAGAGACTTCCCCTCATCAGAAAACTTCCCCTTGTTTTTCTAAATGGAAAGCAGCCGCCCAGGGGCGAAGGGTGACCCTCTGCCCGACCAGCTCTCGCATTCGCCTCCTTGGCCACGGGCCGTCCTGCGACCTTCTGGGGAGACCGAGGCAAAGTGGAAGCGCCTTCGGCCAGCAAGGGCCCCCACCTTGTGCTTCTGGTGGGGGGGGACGGAGCACCCCAGAAGTGGGGGACGGCCTCGGGTCTGGGGCATTTCCCATCTTCCACCAGGAGCTCCCTCAGTCACAGGAAGGCCCTCGATGGATCGGGCCCAACTGCCCAATGGGCGGGTCCCAGAATCCCCCCTGGGCGGGTCCCAGAAGGCAGACTCAGAAGCAATCTGTCTCCACGGCACCTGGCCCTGGGAGATCTCATTTACCCAGCCGTGCTTGTGACCCGGGCCTGGCTGGTTCTGGGGGTCCTGCTGGAGAAAAGGGAATCTCCCCAGAGTCCTTAGCGGCTGGTCTGTGGGTTGGGGTTGCCCCACGCACGCAGCCCGGTGCCTCTGCTTGTGGTCCCGGTTCCCCGGGTCCTTCCCCCCTCCTGTGCTCAGAAAGCAAGCCCGAAGAAGCAGCTCCTTTCCCTAGAGACAAAACCCACTAGAAAAGGGCAGGCAGATGACAAGACCAGGGCGTCAGAGAGGCAGCAGGGGGGAGGGCCTAGAGCCCAAGTCAGGGTCTCCTCCGCTGACACAAAGAACGTGCAGGAACATCCGCCACGGGGACATCCCTCCGCTGCAGCCGGGAGGCTTGACCTAGATTGCTTGTGATGGCCTCCCGTGGGGGGCCGTGGGCTGGGGGGGAGGGAATGGGGGCTGGGGGGAGGGCCAGAGGCTTCATCCAGCCCAGGGTGGAGGGAAGGTCTGGGCTGCAATCACTGCAGGAACGGGCTGTCCCTCAGCCGAGCTGGGTGTGGGACTAGGGAAGGCACCTGGGGGCCAGTGAAGTCAGCCTGGTGTCGGGGGGGTGCTCGGTGCTCTCTGCCTCCTGGTGCCTGCGGACCCTCAGGGGGAGGATGTGGAGGGCACAGCCTAGGTCTGGGCTCACCCAAAGGCTCCCTATGGGCGCACTCAGAGGGGGCCCGAGTCTCGGCCATTTGGGTTCGAGCCAGGGCTTGTGGCCTTGGCCGCAGGGGGCACATTTGCCGGGCTGTCTGCCATGAGGAGGTGAGGCCCCAGGGATGAGGCTGGGCGGCCTAGGAGATGGCTGATTTCTGAAAGGAAAGCCCCCAAGATGGAAGCCCCCTGTCTGGGTGAGGTTTGCCAGAAGCTCGGCCGTAAGAGCCGAACCTGCCGCCTCCCTCTCCCCTCCACATCCAGTGCCTTCCTTCCACTGCCCCCCTTCATCTCAGACCCCAGGGGTCTGGAGGCTCAAGAACTCCCGGGGGCCACGGTGGACGCCGGGATCTCAGGCTTAGAACTGTGGGGGAGGGACCACACTTCTAATCTAATCTTAGTCCTGCTGCTTGGCCAAAGACAGTCTGTCCCTGAAGCTAAAGGGCAAGATTTTGGCCCGCCTCTGGAAATAGAGTGTCCCTGCCCTGCCACCAACGTCCCAAAGCTGGGACAAAGGGCACACGCCCGCCAGGCCCTTACAGGCCTTTGTCTGGGCCCTGATCCCCCCCCCTTGGGCCTGCTATGGGGCTGCTCCCTGTCCTTCCTGGAGCCATTTACTCAGCCATCAATGCTGTCCCAGGATGGAACAGGGTGAACCAACGGGCTTTCTGAGCAACCCCAAGAAAAGAGCTTTTAATGCCTCGTCCCCTCCCCCCAGCCACCTTTCTTGCTCCTACAAGGGGAAAAGAAAGAGAAAAGAAGTCTTGTTTCAGCACCCAATGCCCGGCAAGCCCGGCACCGTTCAATCGGACCATTGTTAGGGTGACCAGACACCCGAGGAGACGGGGCTCCTTCCCCCCTCCCGGGCTCCTTCTCCCCTCTCATCCTCAAGATCATTTATTTTTTCCTGATTAAAAAACAAGGGAAGGACTCCCCCAATGAGACATCACACCTCCGTGGTCTGAAGAAAGAAGAATGAAGTCCTCATGGGAGATAGGGGACAAAAACAGGAAGATGAGGGCGCTTTGCCGTTGGCCAGAAGAACAATGGCTGACTTCCCGAGTCTTAGCAGGCGGCTGACCCCTGGCACGAGCTCCGCCAAATCCGGAGCGAGGGGGCCCCCGTCTTCATGGGAAAAGAATGTCTGCAATGTTAATCCCGGGGGCAGGTGAGGAGCCTCCCAAGGGGTGAGGGGGCGCAGACTCCTTCCTCCAGGAAAGCCGCCCGCTGCGGGCCCTCTTACTGGCCAGATAAGTAAGGTAAGATAAGAGAGGAGCTCGGGCTGGACCGGCCGTTCTCCTTCCCCGGCCTTCGGCGATGGCCTCTGAAGCAAAGCAGATGTTCCAAAACTGTTTGCATTTGGGAGGGGGGGGATGCGGGGCCCGGGGAGAAGAAAAGAGCCCGGCTTCTGGCCTTGGAAGGCAGCGGGAACGGAGGGAGATGGCCAGGAGCACGGCTTTGAACCGTTTGCAATTTAACCATCATTCCCCCAAAGGAAAGAACTTTCCTGTTCTTACAGAGCAGAACAGGAAACCAGGGGTGAAGCGCCATCTTGAATCTGCTCACCACACCTTCCGCCAATAAGTTCGGCACCCTGGGGGTCTGTGCCTCCCTCGGAACTTCCTTCCCCTTCGGCCTCTTTTTAACAAGGCTTCTTTTCTGGTTTTGCAACACTCTGGCTTGTTCTTTCCTCGCCCCGGACAGAAAAGGGGAAAACATGGTCTTTGTAGCAAAACTGTGGAGCCCGGGGAACAAGCCGCGCGTGGGCTGTGGGGCCACCTGCCACTTGGCGCCCTGCCCGTTCCCGCAGGGACTGGGCAGCCGCCTCCCCATCCTCCCTCCGAGGCTGTGGAACGCCATTTCCAGTCTTTCCAAGTCACTTTTGTCACAACTACAAACTGTTCTCCTGGCTCCTCTCCCTTCCTTCTGCATCAGTTCATTGGGTCTCACCAGGTCTCACCAGGTTTTTCTGGCCTCCTCCTCATTTCTTAGAGCACAGATAGCTTTCTGCCACATTCATACCCCTAGTATTCCCTAATGGATGAGCCTCCTCTCCAGACAGTGAAGCCGCCACACTGGTTTTTGCCCATCCGGGTCCTTTTCCCCTTTCTTTGCTCTTTTGAGGGTCTATAGATCTGGTAGCACCTCCCTGGGTACCAGGGGAGGTGCCGCTTAGTGGCTCTGGGACCCCGTTCCCATTGTCCTCCAGAATGGCGGCCAGCTCGGGGCTCCACCAACGGCTCAGCCAAGTGCTGGTTTTCCCCTGAAATTGTCATTTCCCTTTCTGTCAACTTTGCCAACCTGGTGAGCACCAGGGGAATTGCCCCATTAATGTGCCTTTCCCTGACTCCTTCTCATGGGCGTCAGCTGCTTGGATTTCCTCCCTCAAGAAGGCCTTTGATGAGGGACAGTCATCGATTTGAATTTTTATCTTGAACAAGAACCTTTTATCAGAGACACTCACAGCAAAGACTTTTTTTTTTTACTGGGTTAACTGCTTCCCTTCTCATGTTAGCCCAGCTGATGTTTTTACGGCAGCTTCTCAACTGCACTAAGAAAAATTGGGGATTTTCTGTGAGCCTCTTTCTGGCCGGGAGGACGGTGAGTCCTCCCCTGTCAATAGAAACCGCTTCTCTCTCTGGCTGGGAGGATGGTGAGTCCTCCCCTGTTCACAGAAGTTGCTTCTCTCTCTGGCTGGGAGGATGGTGAGTCCTCCCCTGTCCACAGAAGCCCCTTCTCTCTTTTTCTGCTCCTACTGGTAGTTCTAGGGGCCATTCCCCCCAAAGCCATGGGTTGGTATCAAGACCGATGGCGCCCCCAGGTGAAGAGCGGGGGAAGGGAGCTTTCAGTAAATGGGACAGGGACCATGGGAGAGACCCTAGCAAATGAAAGGCAAGTCTAGAGAGGGGCTTGACCACCTCCTTCCTAGACGCTCGACAGTCTTGTTATGCAGCCATCTGCTCCTGCCCCCCCCCCAGCAGCTTCTGCAGAGCCCCACGGCAGCTCCATCTCCCGTCCTCCCTGTCCTCTCAGGACATTGGGTCCTGAGTTCTGGAGAGAACTCACCTCTCCCTGCTCAGCTCTGTGAATGGCGGCACAGCCAGTGTGCCAGAATTCCCTGCCAGGAGTTGCATCCTGCTGTGCATCTGGATGGGAATGGTTCTTCTCCTCCTGGAGTCATCCAAAACACACACACTCACACACAGACACACACACTCACACACTCACACACACACACACACACACACACTCACACACTCACACACAGACACACACACACACACACTCACACACACACACACACTCACACACTCACACACAGACACACACACTCACACACACACACACACTCACACACACACACTCACACACAGACACACACACTCACACACTCACACACAGACACACACACTCACACACTCACACACACACACACTCACACACGTATGTGTACATGTGCATAAATGTACCCCCAAGCCCATGCATGTATATCTCTACATTTGGTGCTTTTTATGTCGGAGCCACATGTTGTGGCACTGGCCTCGGGCCTCCTGCTGATCTGGGAATAGACGGTGCCGCACTGGTCCCGACCCAGGTACAGCTGGCAAACCTCACTGCAGCCCAAGGTGAGCCTGGGGCAGACGCTGCAACCAGAGGGACCTGGCTTTTCCCGGCCCCAATCACTCCGGCCACCTTCCTTGGGCCGCCAGCCAGGACAGACACAAAGAGCTCGGCCGGCAGACCAGGAGCTAGCGCCAACGCTGGCCGTTGAACGGGGAGCGGCAGACCCTCCCTCCGCGAGGGTCCTGAGGGAGGCCCATCCCAAGAGAAAATGGCCCGGCCCTTTCTCCCCAATGCCGAACTGTCTCTGATCTCCCCGACTGCTTCCAATCAGCCCCACGGCCCTTCTGGTGGCTGCTGAGCTGGAACTCCGTGGGCGCCGCAAGGGACAGTCGGGAGCCCTTCGTGGCAGCTGCTTGTTGTGAGCATTCACACCTTGGCAATGGGTCCAGCTGCACCTCAGGGCCTGCTTTAGGGGTTTGTTGATTGCCTAGACCTGTAGAGACCAAGGAAGAGATGGACAAAAGGCCAGCGCTGTGGATCAAGCTGAGTCCTTTACCCGGAGAGCCAGTTGTTAAACGTTTCCCAGCAATCCCTGGGTGATTCTCTCCTAATACGTAGGTAGATATCGATGGTCAGCTTAGTAGGTAGAGAGATAAATGGAGACAGAGCAATAAGTAAGTGGAGAGAGAAATGACTGAAAAACAGTCAGAGGGAGACCCAGAGACAGAGACAGAGAGAGACACAGAGACAGAGACAGAGAGACCCAGAGACAGAGACAGAGAGAGACAGAGGCATTTACTAAGCATTCGGTACATGCCAGGTTTCGTGCTAAGGGCTGGGATATAAATATCAATGAATGGCAGCATCTGCCCTCAGGAGGCTTCTATTCCCACAGGGAAGACCCCACAAGAGATAGACTGGGGAAGGGGCGGGACAGCTGGGGGGGACGTGTGCCTGAGGTCTGTCTGTAGGCCATCCCCCAGGCCGGAGCGAGGGGCAGAGGCCTTCCTGGGGGTTGTGGACTGCCTGATTATGAAGGGCATCTGCCCTTTCCTTCTGGTGGCCTTGGAGTCTAAGAATCATCCTCAGAGGATCTCCTCTTGGTCCCCACTGGAACACCAACCTCAAGGCAAGCCTGGGTCTAGGTTAGGAGCATCTCCTGGTCGTGTCTTCATTCCTCTGAGGGAGCCAGGTCGACAAGGTTCTGGACTAGGAGTCAGAAAGGCCTGAGTTTGAATCCTACCACAGAGACACGGCCAAGGTCACGCCTGGCCGATACCTGCCTCAGTTTGCTTGTAAAATGAGGGGATCCCGCAGGTTTGCTGTGAGGGTCTGATGAGAGAATAAATGTAGATCTCTGCAAACTCAGATGCACAAATGCTGGTCGTCATCACCATCATCATCATCATTATTATCACCATCATCATCATCATCACCATCATCATCTTCATCATTACCATCATCATCACCATCATCATCATTATCATCATCATCATCACCATCATCACCATCCCCATCATCGGGCTTGGAAGGTGGCCGGCCTGTACCGGCTGCCAGAGAACGCACAGCGGTGACAGCAGATCCTTGGAGAAGGAGCAGCGCCCTGCTGGGGCCGATAGCGGGGGGGAGGATGGGCCGGCGACCTCTTCTCCATGGCTCCGGCTCCCAGCTGGCGGGCACTCCTGCCTCGCCTCTGCCCACTCGGGGCCGGGCTCCACCAGCGGCCTCCCTGCCCTGGTTTGCAGTGACACAGCCCTGAGAAGCAATGCAAGACAGTGAAGAGGCAGGGAAAGCTGCCTTCCCACCAGAAGGGCCCCTGGGAGCCACACTACCCACCAGGCTCAGCGGGCTCTTGGCAAGCCCTGGGGGCCGCATTAATACCAGCTGTCTATCATAGCAGCACGGCTATCATCACCACATCATTAGTATTCATAAATAGCCAACACTTATTAAGCCCCTACTGTATGCCAGCCTAGCACAGGTCATTCAAGAGGAGGCAAAAGGGCAGAGCCTGCCCTCAAGGAGTTCACAGTCTAATGGAGAGAGGAGGCCTGCGGCCAGGATGAATGAGCATCTTGGGCCGGGAGGCCCAACAGGACGGAGTCCCATGGGTCATGGGCTTTGGCCGGCCTCCCAGGAGCTGGGGGTGCTCCGCAGTGTGAGCAGCGTGAGGAGGGAGAGCACGGGAGGCCCGGAGGACGGACTCCAGGGAGAAAGGAACATTTTGTTGGGACCGTGGGCAAGTCAGCCTGGTGCCAGCCGACTGGGAAGCTCAGAGGGGGCGGGTCAGGAGCTTGCTCCTGAGGCCCGAGGGAGCCCCTGGAGTCTATGGAGTAGGGGGAGCGATCCTGTGGTTTAGAAAAGCATGCTAGGGCTGGAGGGTGGCCTGCAGCCGGGGGACACTGAGGCAGGCAGACCTCTGTGCCTCCCAGCATCCCCTGCAACATTCCAGGCCCGAGGAGAGAAGGTCCTGGCCGGGTGGGACATGGGGGAAGACGCCTGGAAAGAGAAGGCTTTTTTCCTAATACTGTGAGAGAATGAGAATGTCCTTTAAAGGCTGACCTTCAGAGCTTGTCCCTCCCCCATGACATCCCGCCTCCTCCCTGGGAATGAGGAAGTGGGGGGGGGTGCTGGGCAGAGCTGAGACAAGGCCCTGGTTCTCCTGGCTCCTTGGGGAGGCTCTTTCCTGTACCCCAAGGATGCTAGAGATCCCAGGAGGGGATGCTGTTGGTCGGCCCCGAGTGCGAGTATCAGCAAAGCGGCGGTTTCCCCGGCACAGGGGGATGGGGGTAAGGTCTCCTGAGGTCTGCACATTGCGAGACTTCGGCCAAGTCACTTTACTTTTCTTATCTTTAAGTTGAGAAAGCCGGGCTCAGTCCCCCACCCAGAGACAACGAGCTAAAATAGGATCTCCGCTTGGCACTGGAAGCTGGCTCCGGTCTTTCCTTCTCACTGGCTTCCTTTTACTCCCTTTTGACTCCCACTGGCTTTCCCAAACATCTCCCACTTCCAGGCATTGGTACAGGCTGTACCCTCTTGCCCACCCCCGGCTGGAATACACTCATAGAATTATGGGTTTGGAGCCAGAAGAAACCCAAAGGGCATCTAAGTCCGACTCCCTGATTTCACAGAAGAGGAAACTGAGGCTGTACCCACAGTGAGCAGACTTGTTCTTTCCTTGCTCAGCCACAAACAATGACCCTTTTTTCAAGGCTCATGTCCTGGGCCTCCTCCTCCAGGAAGCCTTCTCTGACCCCTTTCTCTCAGCTGCCAGGGCTCTCTCCCATGTGGCTCCTCGGGAAGGCAGGGACTATTCTGCTGCCTGGCACAGTGCTGGGCACATGGTACATGGATGCTTCACCAAGCTGCACCTGAATGCATCTCCCTTGTTAATGACTTGGCCCCTATTTCCCTTCTTGAGACTTCCTATGAGTTGGGTCAGACATGGGAGGAAGTTTGGCAAGGTGCCCACTTCCATGACCCTGTGCCCCCTTCTTCCCAATGACTGTACCTAGGGAGGGGGTGCTGTGCCCAAGAGCTCAACCGACTCTTGGCCCCTGGAGCCCAGTGGGCAGCCGCTACTGGACCCAGTAATTCCCCCCGGTGGGAAGGCCCATGCTTGGGCAGATCGTTTTCACAAGGAAGCACAAAGCTGGCTTTAGGGACCATTCATTAGCCTGGTCTTTCTGCCCTGGGGGGCTGCTTGGGAGGGGGAGGCTGGACCCTGGGACCTGCCCAGGGGAAGGGGCTGCCCACAAAGCATGGGCAGGCTTATTCTTTGCCTTTGACGCAAGGTGGCGGGGGGGGGGCCCCGGCTTGGAGCTGGAGCCGTTGACACCATATTTTGTCTGCTTGTCTCTCCAAGGACAATGGCGGCTTTCTTCTTGATCCTGTTTTCTCCCCTTTGTCTGTTGGTGCCTCCGGGGACAGCGTGTCACCCAAGGAAGGGGGCTGGAGACGGCTTTCAGCCCCTTATTGCCAAGGAAAATATTTGGCTGGAACCAAGGTTTCCCTGGAGCAGTGCGGGGGGGGGGGCAGCCACTGGCTTCCCGGTACCTCGCTCACTTGGCACGTTCATCCATTCCACCAGCAGTCATTAGTTAGGCACCCCCTGTGTGCCAGGCCCGGAGCCCATTCAGCAGAACCATCTCAAGGCTATTTCTAGAGTTATTGACAAGGAAAGGCTAAGAGTTTCATAAGATCCAGATACTTTGATCGAGCTAATATTATGCTACATCACATACAACATGTATAATACAGAGTCACAGAACCACAGAATTGGAAATGATCTCAGTGAGCATCTAGGCTAATCCACTGGTTCCCACCCCACCCAGTCCACGCAGCTTCTACTTGAAGACACATAATGAGGGAGAAGCTACTCCCAAAATAATCAAGCCCCTCGTGGGTTCGGAATAATGAACCCAGTCGGAATAATGAATGGAGTTGGAATAATGAACGGAGTCCATTCCCATTGTAGAAGACACATCTCTGATAGCTGGAATGCTGGCACCACGGTTTCTGAGCCCCACTCTTTGCTTCCCTCCTTTCTCTGTTTTCCTCCCTCTCTGTCTTCTTCCCTCTTCTTTCTCTTCTTTTTCTCTCTGCTCCCCTTCTCTTTCTCTCTCTTTCTCATTCTTCTCTCCCCCTTTCTCTCTCTTTCTCTAATTCTCTCTGTCTCTTTCTCTGTCTCTCCCTCTCTCCCCCCCCTCTCTCTGTCTCTGTCTGTTTCTCTTTCTCTCTCCTCTCCTTCCCCCTCCTTTATTTTCCTCTTTCTCTCGCTCTCTCCATATCTGTTTTTCTCCATTTGTCTCTCTGTCTCTCTCCCTCTCTCTGGCTCTCTTCCTCTCCCTCTTCCTCCTCCCTCTCTCTCCCCCCTCCAAATTGCGTGGGTTTACTGAGGGGAGTAAATCTGGTCCAGCACCTTGAGAAAGTATGTGGCTCGTCCTCATCATGTAGGGGGAGCAGCGAGCTCATTAACAGGGTTCTGACCCTGGGAGTTTCCAGCTGCATTCTTGCTTGTGGGGCCCCGGGTCTCTTATTTCAAGCCCTGGCCGAGGGCCCGACTCTGAGGGGTTGGATTTTTTGACCTGCATCCTTGACCCATCTTGGCCACACTAGCTGCTCCGAGCCACTGCTTCCCAGCTCCGGGTCAGCTTTCTGCCTGCAGGCTGAGCTCATCCCCCTGACTTCGGCCCTTCGCCTGTCTTGGCTGAAATTCGTGGTTATCTATTGAGCTCGGGGGACATTTGAGAGGAAGAAAACATATATGTACGTAAATACGTATCTCTAAAATCTACAAAATAGATACTTAGGACTACGGCGATTGGGGCAATTTGCTCACTCGTCCCTCCAGGAAACTAGAAGTTCTTTGAGGACAGGGACTGTTCTATTTTGTATCGCTGTATCTCAAGCTCTTAGTGTGTCGCCTTATACGTAGTTAAGTGCTCAATAAATACCCATTGAATGAAAGGGAAACATCTCTTCTGATGAGACTCCCTCGACCTGCATAGACACTCCTAGTTTGGAGTTCCCAGAGCTTGGCTACTCTATTTTCATAGAGTTCTGGGCATAACCTGAGGGGCCGGGGTTTAGCATCATTGCTCCCTAGTCCCCACTGGCATGCTCCTCTTTAATTATCAGCCAGTAGCCTTAATCAGCTTTTAGGAAAGGGATTTGCTAGAAAGCTACGATAGAGACCTTAAAAGAAGACTTTTGATATTACAAAGATGGCTCCTGGCTAGTCATGGCAATTCTTTGAACTGGAGAAGCCATCATTCATGAAATGCTTTATGGAGTCCTGGCTTCCCACAATTACAGGAATGGGACCAAGTTTCAGTGATTTTCTGATAGTGGAATTGGACGTGAACAAAGTGACAAAGACTTCAAGGAGCGTGCTATCGTTTTGATGTATCAAGTGTCTGAGTGACATCAGTTTACATGCTTCCCACGTCTTTCTTATTTCCTCACATTTGTTGTTTCTTATGGCTCAGTTATATTATGGTACACTCACATGCCATGATTCATTTCATCATTTCTCAGTCATTGGGCACCTACTTTATTTGTATTTCTTTGCTCTTACAAAAAAGTGCTCCTATCATTATTTAGATGTGTAGGAGGTCTTTCCCCTCCCTATTGCTGACTTGTTAGGGATATATACCTAGAAAATGAAATGAGTCAGAAGGGCATAATTTTAGTCACTTTCTTATTCCCCCAGAATGGTTGGACACAATTCTACCAATCATGTACGTATGTATGTGTGTGCGTAATTGTATATACCTGCATGTATGTACATATACACACATATATATATATATACATGTGTAATATATGTGCATACAAGTGTGTATGTGTGTGTATAAATATAGGATCATTTTTCTTCATCCCACCCAATGTTGATGACATGCAGCTGAAGCTTTTCATCAGATCGATTTCCTTTGGAAGGAAGACCTATAATTCTTCGGTGTACATGTGCATCCTCCCAGCATCCATCTTTCACTGGCTCTGGGGCAATGCCATGTCTTGGAGGAAATCCTTGCAGGAAATGAGGCCCTGTTCATTAGAACACCTGGCTCAGGAAGCAGCCTGTTTGTGGGAACTGTTAGGGTATTCTCTGCTCCCTAAAGGCCATACTAGAAGGCTACATTTTATGGTTCCCAGAATAGCCATCAGGGCACATGTATTCTTTGGGCCCATCCCAGGTAGATAACAGCAAAGGTCTCTAAAAATAAGATTCTTGCTACTTGTCACCAGAAAATAGTTTCCAGATCTCGGTGACTCAGCCTCAGATTCTCTTTATCTTATAAGGAGGTTAAGTTTGAGTTCTGGTTTGGAAGGCCAAATCTGGCCCTTCAGTGGATTTTTTTCCCCTTCTTCCCTCCTTGCTTCTCTTAAGACCAAAAACATTGCCAAATTTGTTTGCTTTCTGGGTAGAAAGTCACTGAAAGGGGTTTGGGGACCTAAAACTACTGGTGAGAGCAGCTAGCTATGGCCTGTGAAAGTCCCCAAGTGAGGGCAGGGACAGGATGATATTGGTCATCATGCCTTTCTAAAAAGGTCATGAAAAAAAGCCATGGAAAATTATGCCTTTAAAAGGAATTGTCTTTGACCACCCAAAGGAGCCCGAGTGCTCTTGTGAGCCCTGCTATTTTTTATAGGTTTCATAGATTCACTTTTTCTTTTATTAATCCATCCCTCTTACTACATCCCCCCCTGAGCAATTTGTTTTAAATGAGTTTTTAAAAAAGTCCTCAACATATAAATGGATACTCTGGCAACACAAATTCCCCTGTTGATCATTTCTGAAACTACCTCTCATTACAGCTCACGTTCATCGTCATTCACCTGGTTCATCTTGATTGTCTCGGGCCAGTAATTTATCCTGGCATTGAACAGTATCCTAAATATATTGTTATTAATTAAAAATTGTTTTCATCATGTAAAGCATTCTCCTGGTTCTGCTCATTTCCCTTCGCATCAGTTCAGAGAAGTCTTCCCAGTTCCTCTGAAACTATCCAGCTGCCCCTCTAATCTTCTCTTCTTGAGGGTAAACACTCCCTATTCCTTCTGCTGACACTGCCACAGCGGGATCTCCAGTCCTCCTGCTGCCCTGGGCACATGCTCTGGGACCCTAGCACAAGACCCTCCATCTCTTAACTCCAGGCGTTTGTTCGGGCAGTGCTCCATACCTGGAATGCTCTCCTTCCTCATCTCTGTTTGGCGTCCTTCCAATCCCAAGTAAAATCCGACCCTCTACAAGAAGCTCTTCCCCACCCAAGTCCTTCCCTCTGTTGATTATTTCCAATTTATTCTTTCTATATTTTGTCTGTACATACTTGTACGAGGATTATCTCACTTAGGTCAGCACACAGTAGGGCTTTAATAAACGCTTATTGACGTGACTTAACATCTGCCGCTTCTTATAACCAATAGGATCTATTACTTTCATGAACCCCAACTAGTGCAGCTCTCCCCTAGCTGATGAGCACCCCCTTTGTTTTTGGTTTTTTGAACATATTCCTTGGGGTGCCACCCCTCCCATCTGGGTCCCCTTGGCGGTCTGCCAGTGAGCATTTTCTGAAGCTCACTCTTCGAAGGGTCCCTGGCTGCCTTGCCTGGCTCCGTTCTGCTCTCCTTTGGGTCCTTCCAAAGACCCCAACAGCCAGGAGGGATTCCCACACATCCTTGGTGGGGGCGAAGTTACACCCTTCAGCTGCTCTTGGGATCACTGGGCCAAACGCCAATGAATCTCCAGGCACTCAGGGCTTTCAGGGTTCTGGGCAATGTGGAAATGTCATTTGCTGTTACCCAGAATGTTTACAAGGAGCGCTTTGGGTAACGTGAGCGCTCTGTAAACAAGCAGCTTCACTTGCGTAGTTGTGGTTCTCGTTACTGTCTCGCTGAGTTGGGGGGGTAGCAACAGCAGCCTTTTTCCCATCGCCAAGGGGTCACCACTGAAACCAGTGGTGGAAACACACACCCCGGAAGTATGCAAAAGCCAGGGTCTTTCAGCCCCCCCCCCCACCCCGCTGAGCACAGACCCTGAGAAGTCATTCGGGGCCGAGCAGAAGCCAGATTAGGATCCTGGAAGGCTCCGGCATTTACCATGACGCCATGTGGACCGGACGAGCACTGCATGCTGGGTGACAGGCCTTGCTCAGGAAGGGTTCCGGGGAACAGAGCAAGGACAACCAGGATAGATGTCTCCAGGGGTGGTCTCTGGGCCTCTGACCTTGGCCGTGCTCTTGCTAGCATTTTTAGCCCACTTGGAAGTCTTGAAAAAGCATCTTGGGGATTTGCAGCCAGCAGCAAGTTAGGAAGTACAGCCTCAAGATCAGGAACCAAACGGAAAGAGCTCAGTGGGCTGGGACAAGAGAATAAGTCTGAAAAGGCGGCAGCTAGCAGGTATCGAGTACTTTATGTGGAGTCTAACCTTCAGCTTCCCACATCCAGCAAGGGGGACACGCGGCTGCAGGAGGCTTTATCCGAAAAAGCTAGGGGTCAGGGTACTGGGGAGGAGACAATAATACATGACTGGGTTCTGAATGAGCACAACCACTCTGGAGAACTATTATTATTATTATTATTATTATTATTTGAACAGTCTAGAATTGTATGACAGTTCATGCCCTGTGATTCAAAAATCTCCCTACTCAAAGCATCCCCTATACTTGGGGCATGTGCCCCAAGGAGAACCAAGATGGAGAGAAAGGTTCTAGATGCACCAAAATATATATAACAGCATTGACTATAGCAATGAGGATGGGAGGGGGGACACAAAATGAGCCCCTACCCTTGGGAAATTATGGAACAAATCGCAGAAAGTGGATGTAATGGAATATCATCATAGTATTAAAAACCTGCCCCCCTGTGGAAAATGTGAGGAAACCTGGGAAGATTTGTAAGAACTGATGTGAACCAGGGAGAACCAGGGAAAGGGGAGGGAGGCTAGAGGCAGATACAATGATGCAAAGGAAAAGAAGAAGGAAACAAAGCTGCAACAATGTTGCCCACAAAGATCAATGGCCCAAAGAAAAACAAATGTTCCTCCCTCTTCTCCTTGAAGACCTCCCAGTGCGAACTCAGCCTTGTCAGAAGCTTTGGTTTAAACTGCTCCCTGGGGAAGGGTCCGGAAGAGCTGCAGAACTGGGAAATGACTGGGATGGCAAAACAAAAGGCAGGAAAAACTCATCAAACCGAGGCACTTGAACTGGAGTTTGTGCACATACATATAAGCAGGACAGAAGGGAGAGACTTTGAGGGACAGAGCAGGATGGAGCCCTGGATACCCAAAAGGAGGAAAGGATGGACTGACTTCTGCAGCCCCTCTTAGAAAGGACAGTCACAAGCCAGAGGGTCCCAAGGACAACAGGAACAGGGAGGAGACCAAAAACCAAGCAGGCCAAGAAACAAGTCCATAACAGGCATTTATTGATCACCTGCTGTGGGCCAGGGAAGCATTGGGGATATAGAAACAAAAGCGAAATAGTCCCTGCTTGCAGCAAGTATACATTCAATTGGGTTAGACACCATGTCATGCAGAGATAAATGGACTTTAGGGAAAGATATCTTGGGAGACCGGAAGCGGCTGTGACCAAAAACAGTCCATGAGTCATGAAAGGGACAGGGATATGAGGGACAGCAACCCTCAGATTGTCACTTCTGGGGAGTCCTCAGCTCCACCAGATTGGGGGCCACACCCCCACTGCTGAAATAATGCCTCTGGAAATACTCAATCATCCACAAACCCTTATGGATGGTAAATATACACATATGTGTATATTGTCTTGTGGAGAAAATGCCCCTGGATCTCTTTCCCAGTGCCAGGCAAGCTCCATCTGCCCCTCAGTGTTGTGGGGTACCCAGAGTCGGGGTCTGTTTCTTTTCTACTGCCCCAGTTCCTTTTAACCGCTTAACATTAATATTTATTTCAAAGATTCAACTAGGACAAAAATACAAACATTTCTCCCCAGCCTCCCCATCCCTCCACGGTCTCAAAAAGATCAGTTCCTGCCTAGTGTTGGTCCCACCAAGGTTACCCTCAGATTGTCACAGGGGAATCCTTGGTTCTATCATTGTTGGGCTCACTGAGAGTCATAGCTGAGCTCCCTGGGAAACCCAGAAACCATGAGGGGGGCACCCTCTCCTTTCACCAAGGAAGGCAAAGGACCTGTATTTAGGCCTGTCTTCCCAGGCCGCGTAAGCCTCCCTGGAGGATCCATGCCCTCTGCAGTTAGGGCGTCATCGCTCAGACTGCCAATGAAGGAGTCGGACCAATCCAGCCACCAAGGGGAAAGGCTCGAACTTGGCTGAGTGAGACCCGCCCAGCTCTGGTGCCTCAACCTCAGGCAGCCACAGCCTGGGTGCTGAAAAGGACACAGATTTGGGGTGGGAGGACGAGGCTCCAGATCCCTGCACTGGCACAGACCTGGCAATGAATGAATGAATGAACGAACAAAGAAATGAACAAATGAATGAATGAACAAACAAATAAATGAATGAATGAAAAGGAAAAGGCATTTATCAAGGGATGACTAAGAACCAGAAACTGTGCTGAGCAAAGAGGAGGCGACCTGGCCTGAAGGAAGCTAATGGTCTAATCATGGGGGACCACACCTGAAAAGGAGGCAGGAGCCAGGAGGGAGGGACACTTTGGTCAATAAGTCAAAGGGATGCTGGGTCGTGCCATAGGGTAGTGCTATTTCGGCTAAGCCCCAAGCTGCAGGCAATCTAACCTCAGAGTAATCATTGGGAAGCATCTCATGTAGTAAGAAAAGGGCTAGGTCTGGAGCCAGAGCAAACCTGAATTCAGATCCTATGACCTGTGACAGGGCAAGCTGGCCAACTCTCTGTGCCTCAGCTTCCCCACATGTAAAATGAGGCTTTGGTCTCGGTTCCGGTTCTCAGACCTGTGCTGCTGCTGCTCACCTTCTGCGGGTCTCCCTTGCCTCTTCTGTAGCGACGGGCTGGATGATCTCTGTGGCGGCTTCTCCCTCTGATCTCCATAACTCACCAGCTGATGTCAGTCACATGGTGGCTGAATCTGGGCTCTCCTGGCACCCGTTCCTGGTCATCCAGGGGCCTTTTTTGAATCCTCCAGTCCCACCAAAAGCACCCCAGCCAAGCTGCCAGTGGCCATGGGCTCCTCATTTTTGTGCTACCAGCCCTCTGCTATCCTTCTTCAATCTTCCACTTCTGGCAGGCTGTAAGAATAAAGGTACAAGGGCTGTGTGTCCATATGTCTGTTTTTCCCAGAGATACTGAGGAGAAGTTGTTTTTGACACTCATTCTCTCTAGATGGCAATCTGCCTTGGGGTTTCACCACTGAGTAAAGAATCAGGGGCAGTCACTGGGAGCCATCCTGGAAGAAGCATCTTATTTGGAACCTCAGCTCTCAGGCCCTCAGGCAGCCAGACTCCAGTCATTGGCAGCTGCACCCCTGCCCCAGCCCAGGCTGACAGATTATGGGGGGTGTGCAGAGGGAGCCAAGCTCTGAAGGTCCAGCCCCAAGAGAAAGTTTTCTAATAAGCTGAGGAAGGCCTTCACACGACAGCTCTCTTGGTGCCCTTATATATGTGCCCCCTCCTCAGAAGAGGGGTCATTTTGTTCCTTTTTCCTTTCTCCTTATTGCCAGGCCACTGGAGGGTTCAGTCTCACAAGCCCCCACTATGCGCCTGGCCCATGCTGGGTGCCAGAATACAAAGAATAGAAAACCGAACCATCCCTGGACCTTACCTATCACTCATCTCTCAGGGGAAATTTCCTGTGCAGATAAATGAACGCTGTGTAGTTGGGGGAAGGGAAAGGAGGGAACACTAAAGTGCTGGGGTGGGGGGAAGCATCCAGCAAAATCCTTGTGGTTTGTCCACCATTCTTGAGTCTGACCATGACATCAGGGAGGTGATGCCGTGACATACAAGTGACATACATAGGAGTGAGGGAGGGCTGTGCAAGGGCGCCTTACTTGTTCTCAACCATCTGGGTCCAGTGGGTCCAGCTATAGATGCGGACCACTAGAGACGGCTCCCAAGGGGCTGGGGGGGGGGCCTTGATCCTTGAAAGCTAAGGTCTTTACAAGCTGGCTTGAGGCAAAGCCCAATCAGCCCTCCCTCACTGAAATCCAATTCGCTTGCATGTCGTGATATCCCCTCCCTAATGACATGGTCATCTTCCAGAAGGAAGAACAAGATGGTGACAGATCCATTGGGGAAGGCAGTCACAACCCGGGGATCGGGATCCTCCCAGAGTTCCTTCCATCTCTTGGTGTAATAGGGTATGAGCCCCTGATTCCTGCCCGGCTCCAGTGTGGTCAGCCTTCAATGCCTCGATGGATTGTCATTCATAGCAGAAAGGGGGAAGGGAGGAGGGTTGCAATGACGACAGCCATAAGCACTGTTCCAGAAGGCTCGCCTCAATCTGAATGGGACAAGTCAAACAGAGCCCCTGGGGGAACGGAGACCAGCTGGGGAATCCTCCCAACGAGACTTTTCCATGAAGTCAGGAAATGGGGCCTCCGCAGCCCATTGTGGTGAGGACACAGAAGTCTTTATGTCTCTGTTGGGCTCAGCTGTAGTTACACTTATCGGGTTCTAAATGCAGCGACTGTCTGGGCGTCCTCCAGAAGGGCTCCATCCCAGCAGCTGTCCAGCCTCGGGAGTCCTGCCATTGGCCACGGAGAACCCGCTAGCAGCGCAGGGCTTCTCCTTCCCATGCTGGTCTCCTCACGCAGGGGAACCGAAGGGTTGCCAACAGAGACAGATGTTCATCTGGACTTGGGGGTGAGTCCCAAGGCGCTGGGACACCTTGTGGAGAGTGGTGGATGATGGAAACAGAGGGACGGGTGAGCCGAGCCTCCTGGGCTCCCCACAGAATCTGAGAAGTGGAAGACACTTCAGCAGCCATCTAACCCTACTAAGCTAACCACAGTGTTCCTGACCAAGAGCCCTCTTTCCACAACACCCCTCCCCATGCTTGAGCAGCAGCCATCCATCCAGCCTTGGCTTAAAGACTTTCACTGAGGAGACCCTGCTTCTTCCCCAAGCAGCCATTCAACACCCCCCCCGCCCCACTTCTTAGCTCGTCCTCCCGGGGGCCAAGGAGGCTAAGTCATACCCAGTGCATGGGGCCCCCCTCCCTCACTAGAGGGCAGTTATCTGGTCTTCTTCCCCATCCAGAGTCACCGACCACAAACAAATGAACAGAAGCTTCCGCTGAAACTGGCATCTAAGACTTTCTGGGGTTTTGATGTTACCTGGGAAGTGCCCTTGGGGGGGTCATTAATGGGGGAGGGCAGGGAGGGGGCACACGCTTTGGGAAAGGAGGCAGAGGGGATAGAACTGGGGGACAGAGCTGGGGGCAGAGGGTTCAGAGCTGGGGGGCAGAGGTGATAGAGCTAGGAGACAGAAGGGACAGAGCTGGGGGGCAGAGGGGATAGAGCTGGATGAACAAAATTCAAATCTCACATTCAACATTTAGTTGCTGTATGGCTCCAACAGGCTGGATAAGTCCAGGAGAGGCTGAGCAGCGGAAGGTACAGGGTGGGGGGGGGGATCTCAGCCTCTCAAAGCAGACAGATAATTGTGATACCTTATTTTTCTCCTGGGGCTCCTAGCTCCAATTTACAATAATGATGAAGGGGAATTGAGAAGCTCCTTTAATGACTTCAAACTTCTCCCAGGAACAGCCAATGCCTCCTCTGGTGATACGGATATTCTGCCTGACTTGTACGGCTGCGAGCAATAGAGCCATCCTCTCCAAAGAATGAACGATGAGTTCAGCCTGCCCAGGTACACAAAGCTGTGTGGCGGGGACAAATAGATAGTAAACTATAAGGAGTCATGAAAAAGAGCCAACTTCAGGAAGCCATGTCAGCAGGAAAATGCACAGGCTCAAAGAAGATGGACCGGCCATCGGGCGAGATCATTCAAGTGCCAGGCTCTATGTGAAGTGCTTTAGAAACACTCTCTCATTTGATCTCCCCAAATCCTGGAAGGTAGGCATTCTCATTCTCTCCATTTCACATTTGAGGAAACTGAGGCAGACAAAGGTGAAGTGATCTGTTCAGTCACATACAGCCACTAAGTGTCTGAGGTCAGATTTGAACTCAAGCTTCCTCATTTCTTCAGGCCCCTTGCACCTGACTGACAGCGAGTTCATGGAAATCCTCCAGATCGTTGGGTAATCCCTGTGTGGCAACCTTAGGGGAGGCCATAGACCGCAGTCAGACAGCTTAGGCAGGCTTCGTTGCAAGGGATGGGCACATTGATAAAATCACAGATTTGTCTGGATGTCTAAAATAGAGGCAGCTCCTGTGCCCCTAGACATGCCATTTCTTGTCCGTCTGTCAGTTCTTTCTGGACCTGAGGAGGCAGTTCATGTGGGGGCAGGTGCCCTGAACTCAGCCAAGTGCTCTCATCTTTCTTAGGCACCAAATCCCTCTTCACCAACCTGGTTTTTTCCTGCCCAAGACATAAGTCATTCTCCTTGGCTGTGAAATCAGAACAAAGCATCGCTGTACCCTCCCTGTGAAGCATTGCTCTTATCCTTCCTTTACCCAAATATAACTTAGAAAACAATCATTTTTGTTGACCTTCACTTTCCTCATCGACCTCCACTCAGTCAGAGCTTCACACTCCTGATATTATTCTTTTTTAATATTTTTGTTTATTTAAAACTTAAATATAAAATAGGGGGGAAACCCCAAAAAGTAAAAGAAATATAGAAAAAAGGGGAAAAAAGCATTGTCATGTGTCCAGCAGAACATCAGGAAGGATTCAAAATATCTAACAATGAATTTCCATTTCAAGAAAGCATATTTAATAGTAGAAGACATTGGATTCATGATATTCATCTTTTCTTTGGTTCTTTGTAGGTTTTCTTTTGTTCTCTGCCATGCAATTCTCTGATGTTACTTTTTTATTTCAATAGCATTTTATTTTGCCAATTACATGTAAAAATAGTTTTCAATGTTCATTTTTGTAAGACTCTGAGTTCCAAATCTTTTTCTCCCTCCTTCGTTTACCTCTCACCTTTACCGAGAGAGCAAGCAATGTGATATAGTTTATACATGTGCTGTCATTTTGTGCATATTTCCATATGAGTCATGTTGGAAAAGAAAAATCAGAACAAAAGGAGAAAACCACAAGAAAGAAAAACCAAACAAAAAAGGTGAAAGGAGGATGCTTTGATCCACATTCAGTCTCCACAATTCTCTCTCTGGATGCAGACGGCATTTTCCATCCCAAGTCTATTGGAATCATCTTGCATCAGTCTATTGCTAATAAGAGCCAAGTCTATCATGTTGATCATCACATAATCCTGCTGTTGCTGTGTGCAATGATCTCCTGGTTCTGCTCACTTCACTCAGCATCAGTTCTTGTAAGTTTTCCAGGCTTTTCTAAAACTACTCTTTCAATACTTCTAAAAAAGTTTTCTACCTTTTCCTACCTTTGCTTTCCTCTTTTATACAAGTTTCTAAAAACTGGACTGGTGAGTGAAGTCTCTGTACATCCTCAACAGCCTCTAGTTCTCTTGATGTCTTCAAAATGTCACTCTTGAGAGGGTCCCCCAGCCCTTAGATGACATCCTCCATAAACTGTTCACCCATGACTACTCCTATTTCCTCTGAACCATCTGAAATGTTCTCTTCCCCAAACGAGGTGACTTCTTGCATTGAAATCAAGACCCTGGGCTTTTGTTATTCTTGCTGGCAGCTTTTGGGACTATGACCATTTGCCAATGCCTGTTCACTTTTTGGAGTGGTGGAGGCAGTCTCAGGGGACTCCAGGTCTAGGCAGGAATTTACTCTCCTTAAAATGGGCTTCTTTCCTTTCCTTGCTCTATGGCCTCTCCTGCCTTTATTGGCAACTAACACTCACTCTGAGGACAAGTCTTAATGGAAATCCCCTTATTGGCAACTGAATTCCTCCTTGAGAATTGGAGAAGCTTCTAACAATTATATTTAATTACCACCTTTCTTCCTCCTCATTTCTTCTTTCTACTAAAGTTCAGCTCCTTCCTGGTGACTCTGAACACTTCCTTTTCTGTCTCTGCTGGGGGCTAGGATAATTTTATTTAGCCTAAGATCTTCACTTTCATAATGACAACCTTTCATTATTATAACTATGGATGGTGGGAGAGAGGCAATTGAAAAAGACAAACTGGAACGTTTGAATTGTATGAAACTGAAAAACTTTGACATGAACAAAATTTATGCAACTAGGATGAGAAGAAAACAGTTTGACTAGAGAAAAAAAGTCTCTGCATGAAATATCTCTGGTAAGGCTCTGATATCCAAAGATATGCCGGCAACTTAACTCTTTCAGTGCTAACACTCCTGCCCTGGGACCCTACTCTTTTGAGTAAGAAGAGTTTCCCATAGTCTCTCATATCTGAACTGCTTCTAACCATGCTTCTCTTTACTCCATGGCCATCTTCTTGACCACCATCTTATTTCTGTGTTTCTCCTTCTCTCCTTTCTCCACTATTCCACTTTCAAGTTCTGGAACTACAATCAAACCAATACTTCTATTACTATTGGAAAAGGTGGACCATCTATTCTTCTATTCTTTCACTCACAATCCAAGTAATTTAGCAGATTAGAATGTCCCTCCCTGGTCACTATACCCCTATAATTATTCTGTCCCCACATTTAAGATCCTTGAGGACAGAGATGTCCTCACATCCTGCCACACATACTTCAAACAGTCCTTGGTGCATAAATGCTTAATAAGTTTTCATTCATTCATAGGAAACTAGGAAAATTATATGATTGAAGAACTAAGAAAAATCTATTACTAATAGGTAATTGGTCAAAGGGAAAGAACAAATAGCTCTCAAAACAATCGCAAACTATTCACAATTATATGAAAGACTTCTCCAAATTACTATGAATAAGAGAAATGCAAATGAAAAGAATTCTGATGTTTTCCCTCACATCCAGCAAAGGTGATGAAAGATGGGAACAGATGTAGCTGGAAAGTTGAGGAAAGATAAACATGCTGGAATAGTGGCTAGAGGACTGGTCTGAGAAATAGGGTGACTTGTATTCAAATCCTACCTCAGGAATTTTCCTAACTGTGGGACCCTAGGCATTCTCTTTTCAAGCCTCACTTTTTTCATCTTTAAAATGATAAAAATAACATTTAGCTCAAAGGGTTATTAGGTGGACCAGATGGGATAATATATGTAACATACCTTGTAAACCTTAAAGTTCTGGATAATGCTGTTTATTATTATTATTTAGTGGATTTGTAAATTGATCCAAGTATTCTGGAAGATAATTTAGAATTAATCTAAGAAAGTGGCTTTGACCCTGAGATCTCCTAGCAGGCATATGTCCCAATGAAAAAGAAAAAGGCAGGCTCTTTACAATTGAAATATTCATAGCAGCCTGTTTTTGTGGTAAGAAAGATCAGGAGACAAAGTTCATGCCCATGAATTGGGGAATGGTTGAATAAAATATGGCACATGAATGTAATGGAATATTGTTATATTACTGTAAGTAATGACAAATATGATTAAAAAGTATGATGAATATGAAGACAAATATGGTGAGAAAATCAAGGGAAGATTTAGGTTAATGCATGCAAATAGATGCAAAAATTTTAAGAGAACCAAGAAAAGTAAAAATACATACAATGACTACAACTACCAAATAATTGGCCATGAATCATAAAACCAAACCAAAGAAGAGACATGAGAAAACATACTTGACCTCCTCTTTGAGTGGGAAGCATAACTTATCATGTCCTATTGCCATGTTGATTGGTTTTCCTTCGTGTTTTTTTCTTTGCCATTAGAGGAAGAAGATATTATAAAGTTGGGGGCAAATGAGTTTGATGCAAGAAAATTTCCAAAAGAGAATCAATGGGGCAGATAGGTGGCACAGTGGATAGAACACTAGCTCTAGAGGCAAGAGAACCTGAGTTCAAATCTAGCCTCAGACACTTGGCACTTACTACTCTGGGCAAGTCATTTAACCCTAATTGTCTTGGGGAAGATGGGAGGGAAAGGGAAAGAGGGAGGGAGAGAGAGAGAAAAAAATAAACCTAAGAAAATAGGATGAAGGAAAACATACAGTTAGAATAATGAGCAGCTAGGTGGCAGAGTAGATAGAGGAACAGAGCACTGGGCTTGGAATCAGAAAGACTCATCTTCCTGAGTTCAAATGTGACCTCAGACACTTACCAGCAGGGTGACCAAATCACTTCACCCTAGTTGCCTCAGCTTCTCAGAGACGGAGGAGAAATGGCAAACCACGACAGTATCTTGGCCAAGAAAACCTCAAATGTCAGTCAGTCAGTCAGACATGACTGAACAGCAGCATAATTAGAACTATGAATGGGAATGGGGTGAGCTCATCCATAAAATAGAAGTGGGGAGCAGAATGGCTTAAAAACCGCAGTCCTGCAATACATTGTGTGCAAGAGGCACGTTGAAACACAAAGATACATAGAGAGTAAAAGGACCGGAGCAGGATCTAATATGCTCCAGATGAAATAAAAAAGGCAGGGTAGTAATTATGATCGCAAACAAAGCCAAAGCAAAACTAGACCTAATTAAAAGAGATAATCAGGGAAACTACACTACACCAAAAGGCATCACAGCCAATGATTTCTAACAAATGCTTTTTTCTCAAATATAGATGAAAGTGAACCAAATTTCTAAAAATAAGAGCCTTTCCTCAATTGATAAATGGTCGAAGGATATGTATGAACAGGCAGTTTTCCGAAGAAGAAATCAAAGCTATCTACAATCCCACAAAAATGCGCCAAATCACTACTGATTAAAGGAATGGAAATGAAAACAACGCCAATGTACCACCTCCCATCTATCAGAAATAACAAAATAGTGAAGGGATTGACAGGAAATCGGGCCATCAATGCACTGTTGGAATTGGAAACCATTCTGGAGAGCGTTTTGGAACAATACCCAGAGGGCTGGATCTCAATTAGGTCTGTAGTCCAAAGAGTCAAAGAAAAAGAAAAAGGACCTATACACACCAAAAATATTTAGAGTGGCAAAGAACTGGAAATTATGGGGTTGCCCATCCTTTGGGAAATGGCTCATCGAGTTGTGACATATGATTGTGATGGGGTATTACTGTCCTATAAGAAATAGCAAGCAGGGCAGCTGAGTGGCACAGTGGATAGAGCACCAGCTCTGAAGTCAGGTCGACCTGAGTTCAAATTTGGCCTCAGACACTTAACATTTCCTAACTGTATGACCCTGGGCAAGTCACTTAACCCCAATTGCCTGAGCAAAAAAACAAAGAAAGAGAAAAGAAAAGAAATAGCAAGCGAAGTGGTCTCAGAAAAAACATGACAAGACCTCTATGAACTGATGCAAAGTGAAGGGAGGAGAACCTGGAGATCAGTGTGCACAGTAAGAGTATCTTGTAATGATGATCAGCTGAGAAGGACCTGGCTACTTTGATCCATGCAATGTTCCAAGACAATTCCAAAGGATTCAGGATGAAAAAGTTCTCTCCATCACCAGAGAGAGAACTGGGAAATTCCGAGTGCAAATG
The DNA here is from genome assembly GCA_023553655.1 of Myrmecobius fasciatus. NCBI lineage: Eukaryota > Metazoa > Chordata > Mammalia > Dasyuromorphia > Myrmecobiidae > Myrmecobius > Myrmecobius fasciatus. The sequence continues at coordinate 81,044 of JAJPUD010004380.1, read as the reverse complement.
AAGTATAACTTTATCACTTTTTTATTGTTGCTTTTTTTGTGATTTTGCATGATTTCATATGTTGTTGCTTTTTCAGTGGATGGAAGGGTGGAAGGGAATTTGGAACTCAAAATTTAAAAAGAAAAGAAGATTGAAAATAAATTTATATATATATATATATATATATATATATATATACACCATATAGAATACCTATATACCTATGCATGTAAGATCTATGTGTGTGTGTGTGTGTATGTGTGTATATATATATATATATTTTAAACAGGGTTCCAGATTCTAGTTCTAGTCTGTCTCTTCTGGGCACTCACCAGCTTCTGCTGGTCTTTTCCATAAGGATGGCACATGAGCCTACAAGTGTGCTCTGGCCAAGTTTGTCAATCTCCTATTTTAAATTGGCACTTTCGCCCATGGGTGGCTTGTCACGTTTGGTTTCCTTTCTGAAGATCCTCTCATCCATGCAGTCATTATCCAAAGAGTTCATCTTGGGGTGTCCCTCGGGAGTGTCAGATGGCGGCTGCCGCCTCCATCCTAGGTTCTGGGCTGCTGGAGAGCTGTTATCCTCCAGGGCACCTCTGGAAATCCCTTATGAGTCCCCCAAACCACCAGGCTTTGCTGATAAAAGGCCCAGATGCGGCTCTGACTCCTGCCCAAGGAGAAGGCCTGAAGGTCTGGGGGTTTGGGGCCACTCAGTGGAGGAAGTGACTTTTTGGAGAGGAGGAAGAGATTTCTATTCTTTTTCTCTATTATAGAAGAAATAAACAGGATTTAAATAAACATTTCCCAGCAAATGGGAAAAGCTAAAGGATGAGAGAAAGAGGGTTGAATGCAGTGAGCAGGTCCCAAAGGGCAAGCCCCTGAACCTTGGTTTCATCATCTGTAAATGGGTACAACAAGGTTCACGGTGATTTTCTCACAGGGTTCTGGCGGGAGCTCTTGAGAAATATCAGCGGGCCTTATTCTCAGGATGATTTGGTCAGCCCCACCATGTCCTCCACCAGTTTATAGTCCGTTCTGCCCTCCTCCCATACACACACACTGGTCTTGGGCAGAGATAGAGTCATTGCCTTTGGGGGGGCTCTGTTCTGACTGCTCGAGATGGTCACAGAAATGGGGGTGCTCATCTGCAAAGAGATCTCAGGAGAGTCTGTGAAGTTCCTCTAATTGTAGTGTTCAGCGAAAAGTTCCGTGAAGTTTCTGGTAGAGAGAAGGGAGTTTCTGATCACTGACTTTTTAAGGGGGGAGAGTTTCTGATCACTGACTTTTCACTGATTTTTTAAGGGGGGGGGGAGTGGAAACAGTTAATCTGGACCTTCTGGGATTCTGCTAATGTTTCAGGTCCAGGCCTCCAAGAAAGCTTTGCCAGGGAGATCAGTTTGTCCCTCACTTTGGGGCAGCCTCCCAGCCACCCCTCACAAGCACCCCAAGTGCTGCACGAGTCTGTTCACTAGGTGAGCTTTGGTTACAGACCCTACGCTAGCTTCATGGCACCTGCCTGCTCACAGAAATCCATGCCCACAGCTCCAAGGCCGGAGAGTCAGCTTGCGTCTCCCAGGGCTGCTGCTTGGCTCCGGGGCCCGTGCGGTTCTCCTGCATCAAGAGCCGCTGTGTTTGGGGTCCGTGACTTTGCGTTGTCCATAAGTGTGCACAGTCTATGCGCCAACGGTACGTGAAGTCATCTTGTTTTTGAGCAATTCTGGGGGTTCTGACTGCAGGATGGGATCTCCCATCTCCCCCTCCACCACAGCAGCCAGGCTAGGGCCGGGGAAGCAGACTTTCCGGACACCTTCTCTAGCCCCTTCCTCACCCCAGGAGGGGAACAGTGCAATCCTGGAAAGCTGCTTGGTTACGCAGGGGGCTGCCAATTCCTCTGCGGCTTCCTGTGGCCCGGCCCACCTGTGCAGGCTTGTGACTGTGGTTCCCAGGTGTCCACACCTGCTGCCTCATCACCCGTCTATCATCATAGGACTTTGAGACAGGTAGCAATGCCTTTGGATTCACACGTAAATTGGGTTTAAGTGAGGCAGGGCGGCCTGATGGCGCCGACCTCGCTGGCTGTCTGGCGGCAGGACACAGTCCTGGTGATGACTCCAGAGGCATGGCTGGCCTTGGGTCCGATGTCTCCCCAAGCTCAGCAGCCGCTTTGGCCACCTTCGTGGCCCTTGGATCCTCCTGGTCTACTGCGGGAAGTCTCCCCGTGTTTGGGGCAGACACTCCCTAACCCCCGACGTTCGCCTCCTCAGTTCTCCTCGGTCCGGTTGGGCCCTCCTGCTGACACGGATTACTGGGGTTGGCCACTCTGCGAGCTACAGCCCCTGGGAGCCAGGTGAGAGTTAGGTGGAGAGAGCCGCCCTGTAGAGTGTCTGGCAGTCCCCCCCCCCAAGTCCTCGTCTTCCCTGAACGCCCCCTGAGATGTCACGCCGGCACAAAGATGGAAAGAACTGAGCCATCGAGGCTCCTTCAACCTTGGTCTTCCCGAACGTGGAGAAGTCGGGTTTCACCGTGGCTATTGCAACGGAAAACCTGGAAGAGCGGGGCAGGAAAGGAAGCGGGAAATTTGGCGCCGCGCAGACAGCTGGCCCAGAACCCTGTGACCGACGTCACGCGCTTCCTTGGGTAAGACCACACGGCCTGGGATTGGGGCCCAGGCCGGGAGCTATGTCTCCAAGAACTCGGCGTGGGGGAAAAAGAGCCAGGCTCGTCCACGCAGAGCTCGGAGAATTGCACACGCTGCCTCGTCCTGGAGACACGCCATCGGTGACGGGCCCCGCGCTGTGGCCGTGAGGGCCCGGAGCCTTGGAACTCCCGAGGGCGACGCTGTGATGGCCACACGGGGGCAGGGCTCTTTGAATCTATCACAGTCCCTTCTGTCACAAAAGACACGGTCAGTGATTCCCTCTTACAGGCCCGAGGAGAGAGCGAGGGCCGAGCAGGACTAGGGGATGGAGAGCGTCTACACGACTGATCATCCCAGAACCGAATGAAGCTAGGAGCGGGAGGGGGGCACCGATAAAACCCTCAGCCTATGACATTGGGCCCCTCCTCCCAGCCAGCCCGACTTGCCATCGCACAGAGCGGCCATCCCTCCCCGCTCCTGCCGCCCGGCGGCCGGCCAAGCCCTCCCTCACTCTCTTTGGCCACTTAGAGAGCAGTTGAGCGAGCCTGGCTTGGGCTTAAGAAGACCCGAGTTCCAATCTGACTGTGGGACTGTGCCTCAGTTTCCTCCCCTGTAAGATCCGGAGAGAGCTCACCCTCCAGGGCATTGTGAGGCTCACATGAGAGCATCTTTGCAGAGCCTTTCGCGGACCCTTAGCGTCAGTTACCGTCCCTGTTGCCATTATCCTTAGAATGACTCGCTCCTGCTGACCCCATGCTCCCTTCTGTCCCCAGAGACAGTCAGGGGCTTTGATGGGACCGTGTCGGCTTAATTGGGGCGTCCCCTGGGCCCGCACGTCTGGCAGGGCCAGAGAGGAGATCCCTCCATCAGAGCAGAGAGGCCCACCAGGCTTCCTGAGGCCAGGCCACCTCCATTGCCAGCCATCGTCTCTCCTGCCCGCCAGGAGCCCCACCGAGAGGGGAAGTCCAGGAGGAAGGGCCTTCGGACCAGCCAGTCCCACTGAGCCCGGAGCCTCGGCTTGAAGACCCCCCGGAGGGAGAGCCCCCGCCTGCTCTGTCCAGGGAGCCCGTTGCTTCTGTTGGGGGGCTGCGGCTCTCCCTGTTGGCAGGTTCCCCGATCGAGCCTGACGCTGCCTCTCGGCACACCGGCCACTTGCTGCGACGCAGGGTTTGGCGCGGACAGCCGGCAAGCAGCCTCCCCCCCCGGCACTACCCGGGCTGCCTCTTGCTGCCTTTCCTTGTCCGTGTCTATCCACCGAGGCGAGGGCTTTAGAGGAAAGCCTCCCTTCTGGGGTGTGGGGGCCCTGGAGGAGTAACCCCTGGCTCGCTGGCTGCCTCCCACCCCCAGGAGGCGAGGGTCCCCACCCCCCAGGCTTTCCAGGCTATCTGCCATCATCATCATCAGCAGCATCCTGAATCATCAGCCGCCTCCCTTCTCCCCGGGAGGGAGTCTGGCCCCCACAGGGGGGGTTTACGTCCCAGTGACTCTTGGCGTAGACGCTCTCCTCTCAGGCGGGAGGAAACCCCCCGGAAATCTCTTCTCCAACCCAAATAAGCAGCCGGCTCAGCTCAGACAGATGACTCACCTCCTCTGCCCTTTGCCCGCGCCTGGACACAAAAGGTCACGGGGCAATCTCTCAGAGGCGCGTGGACGTTCTCCAGGAGAAAATCCCTCTCCGCCGGCGTCTCCCCGGCTTCTGGCCCCCGGCTCTGACGCCCCCTGCCCAAGATTCCAGCTTCCCTCCGGCCCCACGAAGCCCGCCTCCCCGGCCATTCCCCAGCGCCGGTCGGAGACGTCGCCCGCCGGGGGCTGGGGCCGCGGCTAGCCCTGACCGTGCAGGTCCAGAGCCTGGCTAGGAGGAGGGCGGCCGGGAGGTGACCGCCAGGCTTCCTGACGCTCGGCCCGGCTCCCTTTTCCCCATACCCCACGCCCTCGCCGAAGGGGAGTCCTCAGAGACGCAGCAGCCTAAAGAGATGGCACGCGGCCTCCCCCAGGGGCCGAGCGAGCGGGCAGGGCTGGCATCGGCTGGCTCATTTAGATTGCCTTGTCTACACGACTCTGACCCCAGGAAAGTCTCCGGTCACCAGGGTCCCTTCACCCTCTCCTTGGGAAATCCGGGTGTCCAGGAGGAAGCCGAGGCCAGAGGCCGGTCACGGGGCTTCGCCCCACCAGTGCCCTTCTCAGCAGCCCCATCAGTCCTGAGAACCTCGGTTCTGCCAAGGGCCATTTGGACACTTATAAGATCAATCACAACCCCACCAAGTTATCAGTTTAAAGAGCCGGAGCGGGGGTGGGGGGCGGGGGGGGCTGCAAAAGCCTGCAGTTGCCTCGGCAGGGCCCGGCCCACTGACCTTCCACGACCGCGGCCGGACGGTCCCCACCTCGGGCCCAGGGAGTGATTTCAGGTTAAAGCTACAGCGCCTGATTTCTATTTCTTAATGGGAAAGGGGGGGCCCAAATCTCTAGGCCTGACCCCCCCCACCAGGTTCCGGCTCCACAATGAACATGTCGAGCAAATGACAAAGAACCCAGTGATCTGAGTGGGCAGTGAAAGCAAATGGAGAAAGTCCACGGGGAGAAGCAGGTGAGAGACAGACAGAGACAGAGAGAAAGAGAGAGACTGATAGAGAGATGGAGACAGAGAGAAAGAGAGAGACAGAGACACAGAGAGAAACAGAGATTGAGAGAGTGAGAGACAGAGAGAGACACAGAGAGAGAGACAGAGAGAGAGAGAAAGAGACAGAGAGAGACAGAGAGAGAGAAAGAAACAGAGATTGAGAGAGTGAGAGACAGAGAGAGAGACAGAGAGAGAGAGACAGAGACAGACAGAGAGAGAGGGAGGGAGAGAAAGGGAGTCCCAGGTCTCAGTCAAGGTCAGTGTCTAGTGCAGCAAACAGGGAGTAGGGTCATGGCCAACATTCCTCATGTTTTTTTCTTCCCAGAGTCCCTTTCCCTCTTCAGCAGTCTGAGGGAAGGTCAGTATTGTGTGTGTGTGTGTGTGTGTGTGTGTGAGTGTGAGTGTGAAGCTGAGGGGTTTGCTGAGGAAGGAGCGGGGCTGGCTCTGTGCCCTCATCTGCCCAGCCTGCCTCGCCCACTTCCAGCCTAGTGTATGATCCGGGCTCCCGGGTGGGCTCCACTGAGGGCACAGCCAAGAACTTCAAGGTCTCGGCTGCCATTTTCCAAAGTCCCAAAAGAAAATCATCTTGACCTCCTGCAGCCCGCCCTGGGCTCTGGGACTGTCTCGTTCTTGGGGGGGCATCCGGCCCCTCCCCATCCCCCCCTCCGCTCACTGATCATGGGGACAAAGGCTCATGGGAGTCAGGACGGGGGGGGGGGGGCGGGGACTCGGACACTAGTTCAACCCCTCATTTTCCAGAGGAGGAAACGGAGGCCCAGGGAAGCCCACTGACTGCAAAGTGGGCAGTGGGGGAAGCCAGCCTGGACTTCAGTGGGCAGAGCAGAGAGGAGGAGCTCTAAGTGACCTCCATACCAAGTTCCTCTCTTGGGGTGTTGGTGGTAAAGGCAGAAATGGAGACTCAGGAAGCTGGGGCATCAACCAAATGTACTGGTCATCCTCACTCCTGAGTGTGGGGCACACATATACACACTCACACACACTCACACTCACACACACACTCACACACACTCACAACCCTCGGACTCTTCTCCCTCCCCCATCAAAGGGGAAGGGCTGGGACTGCTGGAAGTCTTCCCCCCACCTTGTTCTATTGCTTTCCCACCTCCAGTGGCTGGCGTCCCATTGATTTAACACACTTAGTAAGCACCTACTGTGTACTTATTGTCCATTTCTTTAGTCGGGGAGTGTCTGACGCTGGATTTGAACTCCAGACGGGCCTCCAGGGGCAACAAGAAGACCATGTGAGGATGGGTTCTGACGGACGTGAGTCTTTCCAACAATGAGGCGATTCAGGCCAGTTCCAATGGTCTTGGGACGAGACCCTTCTGCTCCCAGAGAGAGGATGGGGGTGGGAGGATGGGGGGGAGGGGGGAGGAGGGGGCGCTGAGGGTGGGTCCCCGCCCAGCGTTTCACTTTCTGTCATTGTTCCTTGTTTGATTTTCTTTCTCCTCTTTTCCCTTTTTGAGCTGGTTTTCTTGTGCAGCGAGATCATCGTGGCAATATGGAGAGGAATTGTCCCCGTTTAACCTGGATCCAGGGGGAGGGGGTGGGGGGAAGGAGGGAGAGAAACCTGGGCCCCAAGTTGTGCAGGGGCGCATGTCGAAAATTATCGTGCGTGTGGTTTGAAAATACAAAGTTTTAATAAAAAAAAAAAGAAAATGGGTTTTCCTGATTCCAAGTCTGGTGCTCTGTCTACTATACCACCAAGCTGCCCCCCATCAGCACTTATTAATTCAGCGGGCATTTATGAAGCCCTTACTGCATGCATTCTACATAAACATTTCTTTTCCCCAACACTTTCGAGCCGCATGGCATCAAGAGCCTTGGCGCCCTTCCGCAGTCCCGGCGGCCCGTTACATCCGCTACGTCAGCACTTCCCAGCCAGAGCAAAGACGCACTGAACACCTGCTCTACCTTGGGGGGAAAGAGGGCTAGGGGGACAACGACGCAGTGCCCGCTTGCAGGGAACTTCCGTCCCGTGGCCCAGAGGACCCTCTTTGTGCCCCTGGGATCCATGGCACTGCCCCTGGCCTCTGACATCAGTCCCGGCCCCCCAATCTAGCTCGGGCACGCCTGGGCTCGGGGCTTCCTGGCCCCCTGTTGGGGAAGGGAGGAGTAAAGTCCCAGATGGCTACAAGGGAGAAGGGGAGAGGGAAGATGGGGGGGGGGGGGATGCAGGAGAGCTGCCCAGGCCCACCCAGGGAAGGGCAGGTGAGCAGAGCCAGCCCAGATGGCCACGGCTGGCACCCTAGTGCCCTCTGGTGGCACAGTCTGCCATCGCCCAGTAACGGCCACCTAGGCTGAGCCCGGGCACCCACTCCACACGGCGAGCTACATGGGGCCATTGCCCCCATTTCACAGCTGGGCAAACTCTGGCACATGAGGGCAAGTGTCTCACCCAGGGTCACACAGCTTCTGGAAGCCTAAGGCTAGATCCTAATTTCAGTCAGATGCCGCCCACTACGCCAGCGGCCTGGCCCTGCCTACTTGTCTCACCCCTGCCCCAACACTGGCTCACACCCACTCACACATTCACTCACACACATAAAACACACACCACACACACACACACACACACACTTAGATGCTTGTTTTTCTTTTTTTTTTCTGTCAGACATAAATCCCATTTTGACAGCCACTCAAAGCCCAAATGCTCGGCAGGTGAACAAGATCATAGACAAAAGGCCATCAGACAAGTGAGGGGAGAGGGAACTCCAAGGAGAAACCAAGTCAAGCCAAGGGAGCCAGCATTTGCGGAGAGCCCACTGTGTGCCTATGGGGTTTAACTAAGGGGGGGCAGCTGGCATAGGGAACAATCTCTACAAAGCCTGGAGCCAGAGCCTGGGGGAGGGGGGAGATGGTCTTAAGAAATCCAATGCACAAGGCCATGGATCCCCAAAGCCCACGTGGCCAAGGGAGGCCTTGAGGCAGTTTCCCTTCCAGCTCTGGGGAGGCCACGGTCCCTCGGGCCTCTGAGCAGGTCAGCCACCCCTAGGTCTGGGATCCAGTTCTGAGCGTCCCCCTTGAGGAGGGACACTGATCTGCTGACATATGTCCAGAGGAGAGCGAGCTTGGGCACCCAGGAAGAAGAGCCTGGAAGGGGAGGCCGGATGGGGGGTTCCAAGGCCGGGGTTCAGGTGACCGAAGATTTTTTTTTAGAAATGGGTGGGCTGGCATCCCAAGTCTCCAATTCTGTGTTTCTATGATCAGCTGGCACCCCCTCCCACAAGACCACAGGGGAGTTCCCTCTGCCCACCCCGGGGCTCCGGGTCAGTTCCAAGGGCTCAGAATTGTGGCCGATCGGGCTACTCTGTTCTGATGTGGCCATTGGGCTCCCCCCCCCCTTTTTTGGGGGGGCTCTTTTAGCTAAGGATTGGTCCTTCTTTTAAGTACTTCATTTTGTTTGTTTTTTGCACTTTCAGTTCTCTCCAACCTCCTCCAACATTAAGGATTTCTTCTCTCCCGCCTATTTTTGAAGGAGCGGTTTGTTTTTGAGTCCTTCCCCCTGTACACTTAGCTCTTGGGCTTTAGTTTTTCTTGTTTGGGAGCAAGAGATTGGCTTTAAAAACCTGTTTTGGCAGAATCCGCTGAGTTCGGGCGGGCGCCTGTCACTGTCATTATCTGAAGATTTGTTTTAATACTTCCAGCGCTCTAGAGTCCAAGACGATAAATTATTGTCAGCCTGCAAGAAGTCCCTTATCCATGTCAGAACCCCCTGGGCCAGCCGGCCTGTATTGGCTGAGACACCGTTTGCTCCCGCCCCTCCCCAAGCTCATTTGTGACCTTCAGTTGTCAATCACTGACCTCACCGCAGGGAATTTGGTAACTGGGGCAAAGTTTTGACGTTGGAAGAGATGAACGTTTAAAAGGAAGTTCCGAGCACCCCGCCCATCCGGGAGAGGAAGCCCCCAGCTCCTGGAGCCCCGCCCTCCCCCACAACCCAAGACCTTCTGCCCCCATCCCTTATGTAAACCCTAGTATGGACCATCCATACCATCAATTCAACCTGCTCAGCAGCCATTGACATGTGAATGAGCCCATTTCCAGGCTTAGCCCTTTTCCCTTTCATCCCCTCACAGCATCCTTTGTCCTTCATTATTATTCACTTTGATCTTCCGGGTCCTGGGTCCGGGTCAGCTCTTCCCCTTGGCATTAAGCACATAAAAGGCTTCCCAGATTCCCCACCCTCCCCAGAGAAGTCCCCCCCCACGGAACGATCACATTCCTTCCCTTTAATGAAGCACCAATTATTCAAGCTCTCCCCTCGGGTTCCTGGCCTTGGCGGCCCCCAGGTTTTGTTTGTGTTTTGGTTTTTGCTTTGTTTGGTGATTATTTGCATCACTGCTCAGAAGGCTGTGAACAGCCAGTTCTTTCTTTTGTTAGCAACAACATGTTCCGGGTATGTTCATTCTGCCCTTTATTTATCACAAATAAAACATAAGGCGCCCCCCCAGAACACCGAGAAGCTGGCTCCCAATAAATGCGCCCGCCTAGGAGCATGTGCCCCATTAATTACTAGCATGCAGGCCACAGTTTCCCCAGCCCCCACCCCGGGGCCTTCCTTCCCTCCTCAGGATTTTCACTCTCCTGGGGAGTTATCAGATCTGGCCCAGTTTCCCTGGAGACAATCTCAGGTTCTCACCCTGGCCCACTCTTGTTTCACTCTCCCAGGGACAGTTCCCAAGGACCACACACCTCCTTCCAATGCCTTACTCTCAGAGAGTTTTAGCCGGGGAGCCTGGCTGATTTCCACACCCAGGTCCCAGGCTGGGCTCTCCAGGAATTACTTGGAGGCATTTTCTTGGGCAGATCTGCCGCCAAAGGCTCCAGCTAAATTGGGATTCTTCCTCTCCCAAAGAAGCTCGGAGCCCAGGCAGAGATGGGAGGAGGTAGTGCTGATCTTTGTGCACTATTCCTAGCTGCACTGGCCAGAGGAATCCGGGGGTGAAATTCAATTCTCCTGGATAGCCTGCAAACCAGGATTCAGTTTTGTCTCCATTTTCTTGAGATGGGTCAATCCTTCAGGGGATTTGGGGGAACTGGGGACTTGGAGAGAAGGATGGTTCTTGTGGCTGCTTGCACAATCCTATCGATGGAGATCTTGAATGTGATGATTTTTTTTCACCAAGTTACATCTGTTATTTCTCAAGGAGGAAGTCTAGGGGAGTGTAATTATGAATTCTATTCCTTAAGCTGAACAATTCCGGGAATTGGTCTTACTCTGTGTGTGTGTGTGTGTGTCATTTGGAACTTAACAAATAAACAAATTTGATCCTTTCCATGATTGTATACGAAACCAAAAATCTCTTTTACGTACAGCTTACATTTTTACAAATGAATGACAAATTTCAATTTTCAATAATAAATGCCAATTTCAGCGCTCTTCTGCCTTTCTGTTTCCTTCTGAACTTCTTTTTCTTTTCTTCTGTGCATTATAAATGTTTCAATAACTTTCTTTTCTTCTTTTTCTACAATTATCATTAGCCTCCCTTCCTTCAAAATCATGACCCTATTAAAAGAAAAAAATTGTAACACAGAAGCACAGACAAGGCTCCCAAATCCCTACGTTAGCCATGTTTGAAAATGTATATGTGGAATTAAGGGAGTGAAGGCGCTTTCAGGGGAATATAGCCTTAAACTACACTTTAATTGTGACTTGAGACTTTATAATAACAAATAGAACTTTAGCTAAAAAGTTGCATATGTAGTTCCCTCTTATTTCCTGCCACTTTTTAATGAGCATTTAAGGACTTCTTTTAAAAGTGATAATGGCTTTGAATACTATACCTGCTTGTGTATGTTTCTAAAGAAATATAACTGTTTATTACTGTTGAGGTTGGGAAGGGGGGGACCCCGAAAGTCTCAGACCGGTGTGCAAGGGGTCTCAAAGAACTTACAGGTTTGACCCCATCCCCTAGTCAAGGGGCAAACTTTATTGAAAGTAATGTGACGCCATTACTAAGCGGACTGAATTCTAAGGGAATCCAGTAAAGAAACAGGACCAAGGGGGCTCATTTTCTCCAGCTTCTGCCATAGACATGCTGATTCTGTGGTTTAAGGGCTAGGGAGTCTATCATTGGTGAGTTAGTTCTATAGCCCAAGGGGAGGGCTAGGGAGTGGTCTCCAGATGAATTAAGGGCAGGCTTCGAAACCTGATTATCACTGACCAGTTCACCAGGCAGCCATGAACTGAGAAGTGGTCTATTTAGAATCAGATTGGCCATAGGAGTTCCCTGAGGCAGACTCCGAAACCAAGTTTTAGGGTTTCATATTACATCCTTACCCCCCCTTCCCCCACATGCTGCTGAAAGATGCCCAGGGAAGTCCCAACAATGCTTGAGAGCCCACTCCCCACTTCTGCCATCTAATCTCCAGTGGTCCTCACAAAGCCCCTGTAAATCCACCTCCCCTTCATCCCCAACTGAAGCTGCTCCAGGCTTCCCTCCCAGTACCAAGCTGCCGAACCCCTCTCGCTCAGAAGGGCCCGCGCCTCCAACTTTACTAAGGAAAGAGAGTTTTCATCTGGAGCTTCCTCTCTTCCTTGCCAGACACAGCTCCTTGAGAGCATCCCCTTCCCCGCTCATTCCCTGCAGTTTCTGGCAAAGAGGGGCCAGTCCCTCTCTGTGGGCACCTGTGCCCACTCCCCATGCTTTGGTTTTTAATTTTCATGTGGAGAGTTTAAGCTAGCTGACCGAAGGGAAATGTGCTTCCAAAGCGTTCAGTACAAATGAACCGAGGCAGTACAAATAAAGAGAGCTTATGTAGGGTTTTAGTTAGCCAGGGTTTGCAAACAGAATACCTAACCTGAGTATACAATCTTAGAGGGGAAACCAAGGCAAATAAGGGCGGCAAGGACACGGAGGATGGACAAGCCATCATTCCAAGAAAGGATCTTCCTGACAGGATAGGGGTCAAGATAAGGAGGTCAAGGAGAGGAGACAGAGGGGCAATACTCAGGCGGAGGGGGGGTTAGCCCAGATAATGATGACACAGGGCTATCTAAAGGAGGCTGGAGCTTCCAGGTTTTCTCAGGCTCTTTTCTAAACTTAATTTTCCCAATTCTAATGGCAAGGGCGGGTTGGGGGGCGGGGCTGGGGGTATGGCTTATTATCCAGGGTTCAACAAAGTGAGCTACTGGAAAGTCAGGAAGGTTTCCCTGAGGGTCTAGCCTTGGCACGCAGCAGGTGCTTAGTGAACAAACCCTGTTCCCACATGACCACCTAACTGCCCACTGGACGTCCCAGCAGCTGTTCTGCGGCCATGTCACACTCCACTGGTACACTCCTCTCCCCTTCCTCTGGCTCTCACCACGGGCCAAACACTGGCCGGCGGCTTTGCGATCATTAGCCCATTGGATCCTCTCATCATCCCTGCAAGGAAAGTGAAGCTACTCTTCCTATCTACCGAGGGGGAAACTGAGACTTCACAGGCCAGAGGCAGGACAGAATTGGCGCCTTCCAGGTCTGATCAGCTCCCAATGCTCCACAGTGGACCCATGCCCTGGAGCAAACTCCAAGCGGCTCACTCCATGGGGGGGGTGTCTTCACCGCTTGGGGTAGACACCCCCCACCTCACTGACAAGGGGAGGCCTCTGGGAGACCTTGAGCCTGGTTTAGCTGCAGTGAATGGACCCAGGAGTTAGCCCAAGGAAAGACTAAGCAGGGCTGCAGCAGAGCTGGACAGGGTTTCTATCCCGCCCTGAAATTACCTGAGGCTGCAAGGGTGCCCCAAAATCCTCCAGGGGCACAGCCTGGAAGCTGGGAGCATCACAACTACTAGTGATCCAAGGGGCAACAGGAAGGAGCATGGTGGGGTGTGAGCCAGCTGTCATACTACCAACGTCAGTTCAGGGTGGGGCAGGGAAAATAAGGGAGCACCAAATGGGGGGGGGCAGATTTTAGTCCAGAAAATTGGGAATGGAACCACTAGGGACATGAAGATGAGTATGTACAGGGGTGTGTGTGTGTGTTTTAGGACCAGCTCAGCTCTGCATCTCGGAAAGCAGGCCAGGAAAGTAGGGGACAAGGCTTCGTCTGAGGGAAGGCTCAGGGCCTCCTGGGTTCCATCAGACCAAGGACAGAGAACGCTGCTCCAGCATGTAAACATCCTCTGAGAACCAAAGTCCCCCCCAAGCACGCCAGAGGTTCTGGAAGCGCGGAACAGTGGGAGGCTCAGAGCTGACTGAGCACAAACAGTGGCCCCCCCACCTAGCCCACCCTCTGGCAGTTGCTCCGGCACAGGCAGCCCTCCCTCCCCACCCTGCAGGACACATGGATAATAATATTTACTAACAGTAAGCTCACATTTTCCCTCCGACTTTGCCATTGAACAGTTGCCCTCACAAACCCACCAGGGCAGCCTTGCCTGTGTCATCCCTGAAGCTCAGCCCACAGAGGAGGGGTTGATTTCCTCAGGCCCCTTGGAGGTGGGATCTGACCTCTGGAGGGTGGAACGCCACTGCCTCCCTCTGGGTGCAGCCCACTAGCTCAGCAGCTCCCCAGAACTGCCCACCAGCACCAACTGCCCTTTCCATCCTCCCTCAAGGCCCCAGCTGTGCCTGGCTCTCTCCCCACAGATAGCTGTTCCTGGGCTCGAGCCCACCACCTGTACCTCCCCACTGGGCCCCGGGCCCATAATGCCCTCCTTTCTCAGCTACCTCCCATCAAAGGTGGCTTTTCTTTGCAGACACAGCTCAAACACCAACTTGCATCTAGGGCTTTTGGGAGCTTTAACTGCACATCTGGGGGTCTATGGAGCTCTAAATGCACATCTGGAGGGGGGTCTCTGGAGCTCTAACTGCACACCTGGAGTCTCTGGAGCTCTAACTGCACACCTGGGAGTCTCTGGAGCTCTAACTGCACACGTGGAGTCTCTGGAGTTCTAAATGCACATCTGGGAGTCTCTGGAGCTCTAACTGCACATCTGGGGTCTCTGGAGCTCTAACTGCACATCTGGGGATCTCTGGAGCTCTAACTGCACATCTGGGAGTCTCTGGAGCTCTAACTGCACATCTGGGAGTCTCTGGAGCTCTAACTGCACACCTGGGAGTCTCTGGAGCTCTAACTGCACATCTGGGAGTCTCTGGAGCTCTAACTGCGCATGGGGGGTGGAGTTGCCGCGTGGCTCCTGGTCCGTTCGGGCAGGGCAGTCCTGGTCCAGGGTCTCCCACGTGGCAGTCAGTTCCTGAGTCGTTGAGACACTCAGAGAGGAGACACAAAAGAGATACAAAGTAGCGCTCTTGGGGGGAGCTTCGAGGTGGAGGGGAGGGGCAGCCAGTTCGTTTCTCCCTCTTTGGAATATGTTCTTTGAACTCTGGATGTGTGTGGCCGTAGGAAAGCGGGACTTAGCCTGGAGACCCCGGAGCCTTGAACAACGCGGCGGAGGGTCCCAGTCCACGCTTCGCTTCCCGTCGGGTCCCTAGGATCAGAGAGAAACGTTTAGGAGAAGGAGCGCCCAAGGGCTACTAAGCACACCCCAGCGGCCCAGCGGCCCAGGCCCCGCCCCTGAGTCTGGGAATACGCGCGTGCGCACAACACTAGCTTCGCGGGCGGGGTGAGCCCGTCCTATGCCCTCTGCGCGTGCGTAGCTGGGGCAGGGGTGCGCCGGAAATGCTTCTGCCTCGGCAGGTAGGCGCCGGAAGTACGTGTGCATGTGTCGGAAGTGCGCGGCGCAGCGCGCCCCTGCGGACATGGCGGCCCGGTCGCCTCGGACCCGGGTTCGACCCGGACCTCAGAGGATGCTGCTGCTGATGCTCCTCGCGGCGGCCGCCATGCCGCTGAGCCGGGCCCAGGGAGACGAGTTCCGACCCGGCCAGTGGGGGGCGGCGGCGGAGGGCGCGGCGGGCGCAGCGCGGGAGCGCAGGTGAGCGGAGAGCCAGCCTCAGTATCCCCTGGGGTCAGGTGGGGCGGGACCCAGTTAGAGGTGAGGAGGCGGGGCCAGACCTCAAACCTCCTTGGAGGTGGAGGAGGGAGTGGTCTCCTGGGGGCGGGGCCGAGCAGTGATGGGGAGCGCACCTTCACTCTTGGGGGGGCGGGGCTGCACTTTTGTGTTCCCTTTTACCTAGAGGGAAACTGAGACCGGAGCAGGCGCAGTGACTTTCCCAGAGTCAGTGATTGGTTGAAATCACTCCCTGACTCCAGCCCCAGCGCCCCGCCCCCTCCTAGCGGGTCCTTGGGGATCCCTCTCCCTCGGAGTCCCTTTCCAGGGAGGAGAGCCAGGAGTCCCCGGACGCAAGAGTCAGGAGGACCCGAGTTCGAGTCCAGTCTCAGACACTTATTTGCTTGTCCTAGTCTTCCGAATCCTAGAAGTGGGGGCGTGGCCGGCGCTGTTGTAGGAAATGGAGGAGGGGGCGAGTGCCCCTGACCCCCAGCGCCCGGGACCCGCGGCCGCCCCCATGTTGGTGACCCCTAGCGCCGGACCCCCTCCGCCTCTCCCCAGGTACCTCTTGTACGATGTGAATCCCCCCCGAGGGCTTCAACCTGCGCCGCGATGTCTATATCCGCGTGGCGTCCCTGGTGAAGACCCTGCTGCGCTCGGAGGAGTGGGTGCTGGTGCTGCCCCCCCTGGGGCCGCCTCTACCACTGGCAGAGCCCGGACATCCACCAGGTGCGCATCCCGTGGGCCGAGTTCTTTGACCTCCCGAGCCTGGCCAGGAACATCCCGGTGATGGAGTACGAGCAGTTCATGGCAGGTAGGGCTCTCGGGACCTGAAGGGCCCCAGAATTGGAGTCCGGGGTTAGACCAGGGACCAGCAGCTGGGTCCCACCCAGCCACAAATCAGCCAGATCCTGGGTGGGGGTGGGGGGGGGGACTGCCTGCTCTGCTAAAAGGCTGATGGCGGGCAAAGAGAGGTGAGGGAATGAGGTGGTGGGAGCTTGGCGGGTGCTTCCTGTGTACCTGACCCAGAGACGTGGGGGGGCAACAGGTCGGGGGCCTGGGGTAATAGTGGGCACCATGGAGCAGGAAGACCCAGATTCACATCTACTCCGAGACCCCGGGGGGGCAGGGCTGCCATGTTTGCCGGCTGCTGAGGGAGTGGAGAGCAGTGCTGGAGGAGGAGCTGCCTGAGGACGCCCCTTCTCTCAGGGGAAGCTCCGTGGGCTCCTTGTGTCATGGGCTGCCTGTGTGACCTTGGACAAGTCCGTGTGGGCCCAGGGAGGGCCCTTCCAGCCCTAAGTCTGTGCTTCCGCGCGGCTCCTCCGGGAGTCACACCGGCCCCGTCAGGCCCTCTCCAGGCTGGACACGCCTGGTCCTTTCAGCTGGGCCTTGGGAGCCGTGCAGGCAGGGCCCCCCACCGGGCCAGTCGCCTTCCTCCAGCCGCTTGCCCCCCCAAGCGTCCCACATCGTGCTGGGCCCAGGCTGGACCTCCTGCTGCCACCAAAGATGGCGTTCCCCTTTTGGGGAACCCCCTGAACTGGCTGTTGCCCCATCTCTGTCTTGTCTTTAGAACACTGATTGTTTTTAACCCGAGGGGGAGACTTCACATTAATCCCTGGCAAATTCTAGGACAGGGTTCTAGGCTGCCCACTCAGGGTTCTAGGCTGCCCAGTGCTTTTGGAAGCGCACCTCTCCCTGCCCACTCTCCATTTTTCCAAAGTTATTGACAGAAAGGTTCCAGGGCACAGATCACTGGGGATGACCTTCTGGGCTGACCTCGGCCATCCAGGCTAGTCTGTATCCGCATAATCGTGTCCCCGCTAGCCCCGGCTCTCCCTGTGACCTAGAAGAGCAGACACGCTCAGATCTGGGCCAGCTCTGCCTCCTGGGCCTCCCTGTGCAGAAAGAGCTGACTCCCTGCGGCCCGTTGCCAGGATGGAGCCCTGCTGCCTCCTTTGGGTCCGAGCTCCCTGGCCCTGTTCACTCGTTCTGCTCCTTCATGGTAGAGCCCCGGGCATTCTCACTGGGCCTTTCTCTCCTGTCCTGGAAATCACGTTTGCCCTTCCCACGGTCCCCCGGCGTGGCCAGGGGGCATCTGCCGGCCCTTCAGTCCTGGTGAATCAGACTCAGCCAGGGCCACTCGGGCTCGATTAGCAGGTGCTCCCCCCTGGAACGCTGGGCCAGGTGTCAGCAAGTGGCTGAGGTGCTTCCTTCAGAGCCCAGAGGAGATGAGCAGAACCTGGGGGATGGGAGGGAAGAAGGGCCTGGGGCACCCAGCACAGCCATGGCAGGTTGCCTTGTGCCACCTTTGATGCCGATGTCCGATTTTAAGTCTCGGATCTCTGGGGTGATCATGGAAGGGTCCCCCACCCCCCCAGTTGTGAGGCACTTTCTTCAGTGACGGTCGCAGCCCCTTTTCAGTCATTTAGGCCCACATACAGTGGGCAGCATCTTCAGGAAGTCCTGGCAGACGGGACCGGCTCCTCCTGATGCTGCTTCCCTTTCAGAGTCGGGCGGCCCCTTTATCGAGCAGGTGTACGTGCTTCAGAGCTACGCAGAAGGCTGGAAGGAGGGCACTTGGGAGGAGAAGATCGACCAGAGGCCGTGTATCGATCCGCCCCTCTACTCCCGGGACAAGCACGAGTATTACCGGTGGGTGGCGTGGCGCGGGCCACCCAAGGACCCGGGCGGTGGGGGGAGCTGCTTCCTGCTTCAGAAACTCCGGGTGTTTGGGATTTGGCGTGATCCAGCTGACGCCGCGTTCTCTGGCTCTCTGTCCTCCTCTTCCTTTATTGCTAATGCTTCGGGCTTCTTGCCAAGACCAGACACCGGTGGCAGGAGCCTCGCTGGTCCCACTCAGGATCTGAGCTTCACAAAGGCCCTGGGACTTCACTGTTCTGGCCGGGGAGCTGCAGCTTGGGGGCCGGAACAAAGCCCCCTCTCCACACGAGGGCCCTGGTTCTCCGGGCTCCGGCCCCGTGGAAGGCCAAGCAGTGAGGCGTCAACCACGTCCTTCACGCCCAGACCGAGTCCCCAGCCATCCCATCTGTCTGTTTCCCCCACAGAGGCTGGTTCTGGGGCTATGAAGAAACCAGAGGTCTGAACGTCTCTTGTCTCTCGGTGCAAGGCTCCGCTTCCATCGTTGCCCCGGTGCTCCTGAAGAACACGTCTGCCCGGTGAGTGGCCCGAGGCAGCCGGCCTTAATGTCCGCCGTGGAGGGGCCCCGTCCTTGGCGCCAGATGGGGGAGGCCGGGAAGGAGGCAATGGGCCCTCTGTGGAGCGGCCGAGGGATGGCCACACGGGCCAGGCCGGACCTCGCTGGGGAGCGGGTCGTTGGGGGCCACCTGAGGCCTCGTGGGGCAGATGTGAGGCCCGAGCTGGTCCGGGTCCTAAGGGATCTGTCTGCAGATCTCCATACGCCAGCTCTTCGTAGCGACTCGTAGTGACCTTGAGGGCAGGGACCCTTGGGCCTCCTCGTGTGTCCCAGTGCTCAGCACACGGGTCTTAACGGATGTAGGCGCTTCATCCGTGTTGGCTGCTGGAGCTCTCAGAGCCATTCTCCCATTTAGACGTTAGATGACCTGCTTTTAGAAGGGGTGTCAGAGCGGGCTGGGTCACGGTGACCTTGACATCGGGACAGTAACGTCAGCAATAGAGGGGGCCTCCCGGGTGCCGGAGATGGTGTGAGTTTGGATCCCTGAGGAGGCTGAGATTGCCCCTCCTTTCCTTGGGAGCAGAGCAGAATGCTGGGATGGGCTCTGTCTCATCTCCCCTGGAGAAGGTGGAAGGGCTGCGGGAGCCATGTTCAGGGACATGGGCGTGGGAGGCTTCCTGAAAAAACAAGTATGGAAGGGATTATTTTGCAGATGGAGAAAATAGCCCGTCTGTCTGTCTTTCTTTCTCTCTGTGTGTCTCTCCGTCTCTGTCTCATCTTTTTAAACCAGATCAGTGATGCTGGACAGAGCCGAAAATCTCCTTCATGACCACTATGGAGGGAAGGAGTATTGGGACGTGAGTATCTCCTTGTCTGATGTGATTCGGCACAGGGGCTTATCGATGTGGTTTTCAATGGCGCCCGCAAATCGCTCTTTAGATCTAGCCCTAGGTGACTTGCCATTTTCCCTGGCGGTGACTTGATTACCAGCCCCACCCGGGCCTTACCATCCTGGCAAAATGAGGCAGAATTAACTCTTCCTGCAGAAAGCATTGCAGAATAAATCCTGCCGGCCTTTGGAGGAAAGGCCCCCTTCCCTGGGGCAGTCCCGTGGCCCTTGCTAGCATCAGGAGCTCGAAGGCCACCTTAGAGTCCTCTTTTTACAAATGAGGAAACCGAGGCAGTGACGGGATTCATTTGCCCAGATCACCCAGTAGAGTCAGGCTCTCTGCATTTTAATATTCTGGTCCCAGGATTTTCTCTGGGAAGAGGCAGCTCTCTGGCCTGAGCTGCTCTACCCAGGATAGCTCCCTCTCTCTAGAAAGTCTCTTGGCCATTGTGGGGGGAGGGGGACTCCCTCACCATCCCTTGCAGCCCGGCTTCTGCCCACTGAAGGGCATGGAGGCTCCCCGTGGTGAGGCTGGCACACAGCTGCCGGCGGAGTCCGGCTGTGGCCAGGATCGTGCCTGCTATGCTTCATGCCCAGATGGGCTCGTTCTGTTTTCTGGACGTTTCTGGCACCAGCCTTGTGCTCTCAGGGTCCGCATGCCAGCCTGGGAGGGCAGTTGGCTTAAAGGAGGACAAAAGCCGGGGTCCCCTTGGCAGCACCCCAGTTGGGAGACCTCCAGTCCCCACTCCCAACTTGAGCTCTCTTAGGCTGTGGGCGGCTTCTCCTTTGATTCTTGGGGGGAGAAATGGAGTTTTCCCCGGGCTCCCTTACTTGTAAGACTTAAGTCATCGACGTTGGGGGGCTGGCGAGCTTTCCTTGGCCACGTCTGCCCGTGCTGGGGCCGGGGGGGGGGGGCTCTGCTCACGGTGCTTCCCTTTGGCAGACCCGTCGGAGCATGGTGTTTGCCAAACACCTTCGTGTGGTGGGGGACGACTTCAGGAGCAAGTACTTGAACTCCACCGACGACGCGGACAAGACAGTTTACCACGAAGACTGGACCAAGATGAAGGTCATTTGTGACGTGGTTTTCTCCTTCCCCAGAGGGCCCTTCCACACGAAACCAGGCCCAGTTCCCTTTGTGCCTCCCCTGCCAGATGGCCGCTCCCCAGGCCAGCCTCACAGTGTGGTGGGCCCGGTCCCTGCCCTGCCCGCCTGGTCGGGGTCCCGGGGCCCTTTGAATGTAGCTGAGCTTGTGCCCAAAGAAAGGCTCTGAAACGGCGCCGTTGTGTTCTAGTTACAGCACGTGCTTGTTCTCTGCTAGGTCAAGCTGGGCACCTCCCGGGGCGGTCCCTACCTCGCGGTGCACCTCAGAAGGAAGGATTTTGTCTGGGGTCACAGAGAAGACGTGCCCAGTCTACAAGGAGCCGTCAAGACCATCCGGAGCCTCATGGAGACCCACCAACTGAACAGAGTGTTTGTAGCGACGGACGCCGTGCGGAAGGGTGCGTTCCGCAGGGTCTCCCCCGCCAAGGCTCTGGTTCTCCCCAGTCTCTCCCCGTGCAAGGCGGGCTGCCATGGTTGGTCCCCCAAGCAGAGTCCCACGAAGCGGGCTGGCATTCATAGTCCCGAGCCCTCTCCTCGGTGCCCGGTTTGGGTTGGCCAAAGCCTCCAGCCTGGCCCATGACGAGCCTCATCCTGACTCAGGCTTCCGGGGTCTCCTTTCAGAATGCGAGGAGCTCAAGAGGCTGCTTCCGGAGATGGTGAGGTTTGAACCCACCTGGGAGGAGCTGGAGCTCTACAAAGATGGCGGCATTGCCATCATTGACCAGTGGATCTGTGCTCACGCCCGGTAAGTCCTCTCAGGGCCTCGGGTACCCCTTGTGTGGGTGTGTTTTGTTCTCCCTGAGGTCTCGCTGTCCAAATTAAGGGGAGGGGGCCACAACCTTGTCCCCTCAAATCTTCCAGACCCGCTGGGGGGAGGGACCACAGAGCTGACATTCTCCAAGGCAGCATTCTGAAGGGGACGTCCTTAGATGTTTTGGGGGGGGGGCAGTCAGGAGCAGCTTCCTGAGAGCAAAGACACTGGGCACCAGCCTTGAAGCGTGGATAGAATATCTGGCAGCTGGAGGGAGTTGGGAACCAGGGCACCAGAGCAGAAGGGACAGGCCTGACTACCCAGGTGCCTCCTGGGCAGCCATCCGCTGCTTTGGTGGTGTGCTCCCACCCAGAGAGGCTGGGCAGAGAGAACCAGGGTGCAGCATGGGCCTGGGTGCGGGAGCTCCAGAGGCAGGAGGTCACTCCAAGCCAGTGCCAGCAGACTGGAATTGTGTCACTTTGGGATAGGCTGGCACTGCTGAGGCTGTTTATACGCCCTTAACACAGGGCCTGGCACACAGTAAGCACTTAAGCTGTGTGCACTGACCAGCTGACTGACCCAAAGAGCCCCACAGCCAGCTCTGAGAGGGGGGAGAGAAAGGGAGGGAGAAAGAGAGAGAAAGCGCCAAAGCTGGATGGCAGTCTTCACTGTTCTTGGGGGAGAATGGAGGGGGAAAGTGAGCAGCTTTCTGCCCCCTCTCTTCCTCATCCCCCATCTTTGAGCTCTCCTTATCTCCCAGAAGTCTGCGGGGCTGCCCCATCAGCTCCAGCCCTGGCATCACACTCCCAAGCTCATAGTCTTTGCCCTCACTGCCCTCTTTCCTCTGCCCTTGTGTCCCCTTTGAGGTTCCCAGCAATCCCTTAATCACCGACCCCCAAGGTCCTTGGTCGGCCCTCCTTTTGTACTTTGAACCGGCCCCTTTCCCCTCTGGTTTTGTTGACTCTGGTCCCCCTCGTTCCCCTTCAGCCTCTCTGCTGGCCCTCACTTACTAGCCCATCCTCCATCTCTCATCCAGCCGGGGGTCCTCCACAGCTCCCGGCGTCCCAGGAGCCTTAGGTGACTGACCTGAGCTCAGGTGCTCCTTGTGGGCAGCCTGCCCTGGTGCACAGAGCACGGGCTTTGGAGCCGAGAAGGCTTTGATTCGAACCCTGAGCGCGGCTCTTCTCGTCTCTCAGGCTCAGCCTCTTTTATCTGTAAAATGGGGTAATAATAGCATTGGTCTCTGGGGACTGAGTGAGGGTCAGACAGAGCCTGTGGCACTCGGAGATGGGAGCCGCCGGCCTGGCTCCATTGTAGCATCTGTCGCCAGCCCCTCCTCCTGACTTGTGGGGCGAGTGGGAGGTTTGAGGGACAGGAAGGAGACAAAATGACTCCACAGTTAGAAGCCTGTGAGGGATCCTGGGAAGCCCTCAGAAACAAGGATTCCTCTCTCTTCCATCTGTTGTGCTTCCCCCTCCGTGTCTCCCCTCTCTCTTCCTTCTTTTACTTCTCCATTCCTCCCTCAGAGCTGCAGCTTCCCAAGGCACGGAGCTGACCCGACACTGGGAGGGTCTCCCTCCCCTTCGCCTCCCGGCCTCGAAGGCTCACCCCGCTCTGGCTCGTGGCCATTCCCAAACTCAGTGCTTTGTCTCACGGCTCTAGGCTCCTCTGACCTCATGGGCAGGACATATTCCCTTCTTCCTTCCCTCAGGTGCCCCCCACCCATATCTCCCCAGTCCCCCTCCCCCCATACTGGTGATCATAAGACAGTTTAGAAGATAGGAGGACTTAGCGATTGTGTCACAGGGAGTGAGGGCCCAAGTGACCTTGAGTTAAGGTGTGAGGAATGGGGGAGGGAGCTCTGGGTTCTGTGTGCCCCTGGAGCCCATCATGGGGCACCCACGGAGCTGCTCCCGTCTCTCCGCAGATTCTTTATCGGCACCTCCGTGTCCACGTTTTCTTTTCGGATTCACGAGGAAAGAGAGATCCTAGGCCTGGACCCCAAAACGACCTACAACAGATTTTGTGGGGACCAAGAACAGCAGTGCGAGCAGCCGACCCACTGGAAAATCGCCTACTGAGGCAGCGCCGTTGCCGTGGTTACACACCGCACCCGGGGCCAGCAGCACCGTTTCTCCATCATAGCACCTCCTGCCTGTGCCATGGACAGGTGTTGGGTCAGCTGGCAGTGTGGAGTGGCCCAGGAGGCCTCAGGAAGGGCAGAGCCAGCTGTTCTCCCCGAGTGCCCAGGAGAGGAGCTGCAGGGTGAGCCTCGGCCCTGTCCTGCTGCTCAGCTCTGGGCTCCACTCCCCTGGCCTCTGGAGGGACTGATTTTCAAGGTCCCACCCATTTAAGGCTCAGTCTGCACATTTGAGTGATGAGAAGCCTGGTGTCCGGGAGTTTCCCAGGACCGTTGGGAAGGGATTTCACAAGCATTTGTCCTGTTTTACCATCAAAGTCCGGCTCCCTGTCTCTCAGAAAGGCTCGGCCCCGAGGCCGGGCCAGGGCCCCCCAAGACCAGAGAGCTGTTTGTTCCCCCTTTCCGCTCTGCAGTATTAAGTCGTGCAGGCTCCAGAGCAGCCCTGTTGGGTTCTGTGAGGGGGGGGGGGGGCAAAAGCTCCACTCAATGGGCCCCCACCTAAGCCATGTGGGCACAGGATCCCCCTGAGCTGTGTGGGCACAGGGCCTCTCCCTGAGCAGCCCCAGGAAGGTGAGGACAGCTTCTGAATCTTGGGGGTACTGTTCTGAGAACAGAGAATCCGTTCTCTGAACTCCAGTGTCTCCCCGAAGAACCGGTGTTGCTCGCTCCCTCCCATCCCAAATCTAGCCTCCAAGCAGGTGGTTCTGGAGCTGTCACCCACCACCCAAGTTGTCCCTTAGCCACCACAGATGGGGGGAGGGGGAGGGGGGTGGAGCCAGGCCAGAGCTGGAGCCTATTCTTTTTTTCAATTCTTTAGCTGACCTCTCTGGACCTTGGTCCCATGGCCCATAATCCTCCTAACTAGACTATTCCGCACCAGCTTCAGGAGACCGGCCGTGGGACAGCTGTGGGCGGATTCACTGGATTTCTTGGCTCTCTTAGAAATGGCTTTTCTAGGGATTGCCGAGCCTGCCCCATTAGGACTAGTCCCACCAAAGACTCTTGGGCTCTGCCCTGAGCCGGAGGCCCGTGGGTCATGGCTGTGACGTCCACTTGGCTCCCACGAAGACCTCACCCCACCGGACAGACCCTGTCAGGGTCCCCTCCCTGCAGAGACTGGCCGGGGGGCCGGCTCCTCGCTGCCCTGCCTTGGAGGCCCAGGAAGCTCTGCCCCAAATCTCTGGGAGAGGGAGTGTGGGGTCCCCATGAGCCCCTGGGGCCGGGCAGCCTCAGCTACGCTGGTTCCCCCTTGCCCAGCCTGCTCTTTACAGACCCTCCCCTCTGAACTTCGGACAGGAGCTGGTGCTGGCCTCTACCCCAGGTGTGGAGAGCCGTTCGGTGTAAACGGAGTATTATCACGAATAAAAGGTAGTCCGGGGCCTCGGAAGAATAAAACCAAGTTTCCCAGAACCTCCCCTGGGGCCTCGGAAGAATAAAAGGAAGTTTCCCGGGCCTGGGCCGGCTACGTTTCCTACCTTTGGGCCTTTTTTTCATGTCAGAACTATGCAGAAGTTGTGGCGTTAACCGCGTGCCTCTTATTTCTAAGGAAAATAAACCGCTTTCTGTATCTGGCGAGTGGCTTTCTTCCCTGTCCCGGGGAGGGGGATGGGAGGGGAATGCAGAAGTGGGGGCTCTGCCAGGGTTCGGGGTCTCTGTGCCAGGTATTTCACAGGTAGCTCACCACTAGAGGCCGGTACCATTGGTACCATTTTACAGGTCAGCAAACTGAAGGAGAGGAGAAGTGACCTCAGCCTTCTCCCCACAGCTCCCCAGTGTCGGAAGCGGATCTTCCCGACTCGGGGCTCCGGTCCCCTCCCACCCTTTGAGAATCTGTGTCGTTCCTCCCCTTCCCATCTTTGGGGAGGGTAGAACCTAAGGCCGGGAGTCGTTCCCGGCTCCGGTCAGACTGGGGGGAGACAAGCTCAGATTCGCCCTCGTTCTTGATGCCCCTTTGGCCAACCAAATGTGGCACAGACAGTCTGGCCTTCGGGGGATGGCCCTGGAGAGGATGGACGGCTCGGGGGAGGGAAAGGAAGGGTGGGGCCAGGTGGGCGCCATGAGGGGCGCCTGCGCAAGGGGCCGGCACGGCAGGGTTTCTGCAGTTTAAAATCTCGGGGCTCTCGAGGTGGACTAATGACCAGGTCCTAGGACTTGGGGGCAGAAGGGAGCCCCAATCAACTGCGCTTGGTTCCCTGCCCCCAGACTTTCCCCAACACCCAGCTCCCCTCCCCACAAAAACCAAACCGTCTCGCCCCGACTGAGGGGCCTGGCATGTGTCAGTGCCAGCTTTAGGTGGCAAAGCATCGGAGGGATCTGGAGGCCGGCCCTCCTCGCCGGCCGCTTCTGCGGCCTCCCCCGATCCGGCCCAGCTCGGGGGGGGGGGGGAACCTTCCCCATCTCTCCCAGGGGGCCCTATCGGGAGCTCCTGCCGCCAGCCCCCGAGGCCGGCCGCGCACGCGTCCTGCCAGCTGCCCGTGGTCTCTGAAGGGCCAAAGCAGGATCAGACATTCTGAGGCTCCCGGACACCCCACCCCCACCCCCGAGGCCGCTAGCCCCACCTCCGGCGGACCAGGATCCATTTTATGACTGGTCCCTTGAAGACTTGGGTCTGCTGTGGTGGTTAGAAGCCCTCAATCTGCCCAGGAGCCAGGCGGAGCCCGGGGGCCCCTCTCAGAGTGGCCCTCGGGGAAGGTGAGGGGGCCCCGGGGCTCCCCGCCCCCTCTCTCCCTGTGGGCCCACCAAGAGCACACGGTCAGATTCATCCGCCTCCACGCCAGTTCAGCCCGGCTGGTCCGTCTCCTTGGCCCAAATGAAGTCCCCGGGGTGGGCGCCGCCCCCTCCTCTCTCCCCCACCCCCAACTCTTGAAGCGGTCGCAGTGGGATGGACGGCATTCGTAGCGGAGGAGGGGTCCAGCCTCAGCCTCTGCTCCCCAGGGAGGGCAGCCGCACCCCTGGGCCATTGCCTTGCCAATGCTGCCGCCTGCTGGCCATGCCCTGTCTGCGGGGGGGCCAAGAAGGAGGCCGGTCTGGTTCCCCTGATGGCCGTGGTCTGGCTCTAGCTGGGGGGGGGGGGAGCAGTCCCCACGGGCACTCCTTCCTCTGGGCACACCAGCCCGGCTAGCCGAGTTTCCAGGTCTATGGCAGAGCCTTCAGGAGCCAGGGGGCACCTGCACACCACAGCGGGGGGGGGGGGGGCCGCACGGGACAACTAACAAGGGTTGGCGTGGGGAAGGGCGGACCTGAGAGGGTTTGGGAACCCGCTCTGCCAAGGGCTTGCGGGGAATTAGAGATGGGCAGTGCCTCAGACCCCCAGTACCGGCAGCTCTCATTCATGGACCACCGTGAGGGACGCAGAGCAAGTACTCGCCCCCAGGTGCCCGGCCTCTCCGAAGCCAGTCTGCCCATCTGAGAAACCGGGGCCGGGTGGGTGGGGACTGACCCGGGGGCCCTTGGGCAGCCCTGGCCTGCTCTGAGCACGGGCCCCTGCAAGGTAGCTCTGCAAGGGAGAAACCAGCCTCCTGGTGCCCCCCACTCTCTGGAGAGCACCTGGCACCGCTGGCCCTGGTACTGCCCCGAGCCAGTCTGCTTGGGAGCACGATGGCAGCAGCAGGGCCATCTCAGCCGAGGGCAGGCAGAGCCTTAGGACCAGGGGGGGGTCTGGGTGAGCCAAGGGGACAAGCTCTGAGAGAGGAGAGAACTTGGGGTACTCAAGAGCCAAGGGAGAGAACAGAGAAATGCTAATCCACGGTGATTTCCAGCTGGGCTTTGTGGCTGGTGTGGGCAGGCTCCTGAGCACTTCCCCTGTCTCTGTCTCCCTCTCCTTCCTCCTCCTCTCTCCCTCTCCTCCTGCTCCCTCCTACCTCCCCCCCCCAATACCTGATGGTTTCATTCTGTCATTGGCTGCCTCTTCTGACACTTTCAAACTCTTGAATGTTGGAAAAACGAAAGGAGAAGAAAGAAGAAAGAAAAAGGGAGGGAGAGAG